>JAUMHE010000021.1:2025587-2065922 GCA_032359235.1 Enteromius mattozi
TGCCTAAATGCATTGAGTTGCCACCATGTGATTGGCTGATCAGTAATTTGCGTCAACGAGCAGTTGGACAGGTGTGCTTAATAAAGTGGCCGGTGAGCATTTTAATAATATATATATATATATATATATATATATATACACACACACACATAAATAGATAAGTTACACATACAGTTAGTAGCCTAGAATGACCCACCCCTGTTGTAATTTCTTGCAGACAAGTCTTAGTTGTGTCACCGACTGGAATGAGTTTTCCTGCCTTTCAGTGGAAATTATTATGCATTAGAATTCCGTAACATTTGTTGCATTATTATAGTTGAGAAAGGCATGTACACGATCAAAACTTCCTCAGAAAAATAATTAGTCATACCGCGCGGATGTTTGGAAACGGGTCTCTGCGTCTCCAGGTGGATGAATTCCGCTCTATGAGACTCATGCCTACACACTCACACATTTAATGCAGATTTCTTTTACAACCAATTAACCATCCAAACAAAAAAACCCAACAACTTTACAACCGCAGCACTAATTACAAAGCCTTATAAACACGTAGCAGTGTTTGTTTACCTTCTGTTACCTGACAACGCGCTGCGGAGGAAATGCGGCGTCAAGACGCGATGATGACGCCAGTCTCTCAGACGTCCACCTGTCAGAAAGTCGACTTCCAAATTAAACGTGTTTGTTTTATATTATGAATTATATTCTGTTAATTGTCTACATGCAACGAAGACGAATGCGCTTTAAATAAAAAAAAAATATATAATAAAATAAAAATCTTTAAAAAAAAAGTCTTGTTTTCAAGAAAAATGTGAATAGTGGTTTTAACGTTGTTTAAAAAAAATAAATAATAATAATTAAATAAAAAGGTTAATTAGCTACTCCTTATGAATAAAATACATGACTGTAATAACACTTGAGTAAATGTCAAAGGTTCAATTAAGTGTAAAATAAGAGTAAGAATAATAAACTTTGTATACAAAACTACAATCCTGCAAGTTATGAAAAGAAAACATTTGTGATTAGCGTTGTTCTAATTGGCCGATTTGTCTCTGATGAGTCTGACGTCAGATCCAATCATCCGATCCGTCATCATCAGTTTTGATGCAAAAGGGGAAGTTGGGAGGAACCGAGAGGAAGGTACGAGTCTCTGGGCTTTAAACATATGAACGGTTATGTCAATTTAAATGTTTTTTTTCTTTGTTTTTTATAAATTAGCCACACTGTTGTCCAGTTATTTCTGATTTTGTGCTTTTTTAACGATTTATTTATAAGGTGTCACGCTCAGTGCTGTGTGTGCGAGCATAGCGCGCGGCCTGTTTTTCTCTTAGCATTAGCACCATTAGCATTTGTTAACCATTGGAACCGGAGCATCTGAGAAACTGACAGACCCGTTAAAGTACCGCTAAAAACACACAAACAACACGATTGTCATCGAGTTGTTTGTGTGTTTACATGTGTGTATTAGAGCGAAAGACAAGGAGACATACAATATCATTAGCAGAGTTAGCATCACAAGCTAACAGGCAGCTTCAGATATTATCGTGCCAGTAAATGCACGTACAATTAAATAATTAAGTGTTTTTATTTTATCACTCTGAAATTGAAGTTACTACTAAATTGTCCAGTGAACACTATATTAACCGATCAAAGGCTGCTGCGGTTTGTTTTGAAGTAACGTTACCAGATTATGCTAAACGTCAAATAAGTCACGTTTCAATCATTTGTATTTATTTTGAGCATTTCCTATTATTTCTGATGTGAAATGTAAATAGCTCGTTATTATCGCCTTTTAATTTAAAAGTGTTTAGGAGCTGTTATTGATTATTATGATTCTTATTGATAGCACTGATTGATAATAAGTGTTAATAATAGATCTGTTTTGCACTGTCACTCTGTCTCATACTTTCTGTATCACATAAGATTTAACAACGTTGTATGTAAAGTATGTGTAGTCTAGAAGTAACGTAGGCATTGGGAGTTGGTGAACCAGAAAAGCGAAGGGACTTGGGCTGTGTTTAAATAGCATATCACCACACTAGTCTTACTGTTTCTGCAGTATGCACAGTATGCGTACATTATGGAAGTTTTCTTCTAAATGACTTACAATTATTTTACTTATTAGTGTATACATTTCAGGTGTTTTTATAGTATTGTAAAGTACTAAAATGTAGTAAGTCTACGTTTCTAGTGTGTAGATTCAAAATATCAAATTAAGGAAGTATAAAGTAAAAGAAAACTGTGGAATATTGAGGATGTAAATGTTCGTGCTCTGAACACTTACAGCACATTTTGCCTACTAATAAATACTTTTTTTTTCTGTGGTTATTGTTAATGGGCTTTTTCTTATTGTTTAAGTTGCATTACTACTAAAATCATTTGGCAGTAAACGATATATAATGGAAGCCCATTTCTATCACATAGGGAAAAAACACGTATTGCTAAATAATAAATATTAGATAAGTCAAATTATAACAATTTCAAAATTAGATAAAATGACAAAGTAGAATTTATCGTAAACAAATTGTGACTTCATCAGTTGACTCAATTATGACAGTGTCATAGTTTTGTTATTTTCATATTTATGATATGGTTGTGACTTAATTTTTTAAATGTCATAATTATGATTGTAAATTCCATTCTGTGTTTCATAATTTGACTTTGTCTATTTCATGTTGTCATAATTATGTTTCTTATGATTTATTATCTAATTATGATTTTCCCCTGTGGCAGAAATGGCCTTCCATAATATACAGTAATCGGTATGTAGTAAGCTAGTATTCCATCCCCATCATGGCTTTGGTTTTTGTTTGTGATGTTTAAGGACATGAGACTGATGTCACTGGGTTTTTGGGTCAATGCACAAAGGACATTTAAGGCTTAACACAGTGGCAGTTCCTAAACAATGTCTGTTGTCTATTATTTAGTCACGTGACCACATTGGTATGGATGTAATTGGTGGCATGACAAACTACACAATAGATGCTCTTACCATATCAAATGTTACAGTCTCTTATATAAAAATATATGAACCGAAGATCTAGTTCTCAGCTTGTACGATTATGCATATTACAGAATATGGCATATAGTTACTAATTGGCCACCAACATATATTGTGCAACTCTCTTTATCCTCAGGTTTTATCTGGCTTACCAAGACACCCCTGATATATTACATTACACAATAGTGTTAACTTACGAGTGATACTAGATTATTAATGTTTGTTCCCACAGATCTGGGAGTGACCGTTTGAGAAGCACCTCTTGACTTCAGTACAGGAGATTGGGGCTTAGGGTCATGGCAGGAAGAGGTGGAGCAACAAGACCTAACGGGCCGAATGCCGGCAATAAAATCTGTCAGTTCAAACTAGTGCTCCTGGGAGAGTCTGCTGTGGGGAAGTCAAGTCTAGTCCTTCGCTTTGTAAAAGGACAGTTTCACGAGTTTCAGGAAAGCACAATAGGAGGTAAGACATACATTATATTGCATGCGTATAATAACCTGTATCTGATGTGATGCAAATGCACTTATGTATGGACAGTTTGACCAAAACCGTATATTACAGAAACGATATATCACCAATATAACTAAAACAACTTGGAAAAAAAAGAATAATTGATATAAATAATTTGTTGATTTTATTATCACTCTGTGACAATATTAGCTAATCAAAGCCTGCTGTGGTTTGTTTTGAAAAGTCATGCTTCCTCAAAGGTTTTTTTAGTTTGTTATATGGATAGGCAGTACAGCCAAAATTGTGTGTTATGGTAATGGTACTAGTCTTACTAGTACTAGTTATTTTTGCTGTACTGATGGGCAAAATGATCTTATCTTATGTTACGGTAACGGTATGTCAATAAAACTAATTATTTTGCAGTAATGTCACTAGCATGTTGTTAGTATTATTCTAGCTTGATTAGCGTGTTTTTAGCTTTATTATCATGATTTAGATAAATTTGAATGTTTGATAGTTGAAGCTGGCAGAGTCTTGGCTATTCTGAACAGTCCATGAATGGAAGTCTACAGGATTTTTTCCAGTTTTAATCATGGTTTTTAGGAAAACCGTAAGTCGGATCAGTCTGAAAAGATATAGCAACCAGAGTCAGACCAGTCTGAAGGTCTGGGCCGAGTTCTCTTTTTCAAGCCAACTTAAAAACTCATGATGAGCTAATGGTTAACTATAATAAACTATAAAATAGATAATTGTAAATTCTGATTTGAAGAGCCACATTTGTAATTGTAAAGGCCCCAATATACTTCAAACGAAATTGAAGAACGAACTGAAATTACATAATTTCGAAATGATATTATATAGAGTTACAAGCAACATAGATTACATCAGATGCAAATAAATATTACACCATACTGCTGCTGTTGTCGTCGTTCTTTTAAAGCGAATTAAAAAGGGTATACAATAAATACTTTTGTTTTTAATCCAATATATAGGCTACGTGTGAAGGTCACGTCATTAATCTAACTGTTCGGAAACCGTATACCGTCACTCAGCCCTTTCAAACTTCTTTTTGCCCTCAAATGAAAAAACTTAGTTTGAAGTTTATAGGGGCCTTAATAGTCGTAAGTCAATATACACAATGAAAACAGTAAACAGGCACAAAAGGTTTATAGTTATCAACACCTTTTAACATCTCAGTCAGCTAAAACACTTCTACCATTGGTATATGCAGTCATACTGCCCAGCCCTAATTACAAACAATCGCTAGATACTGATGGCAAGATCTGATCTGACACGTCTCTGTCCTCTCTCCACTAGCTGCCTTCTTGACTCAGACAGTATGTTTGGATGACACAACAGTCAAGTTTGAGATCTGGGACACAGCTGGCCAGGAGCGTTACCACAGTCTGGCTCCAATGTATTACAGAGGAGCGCAGGCTGCCATAGTGGTGTATGACATTACAAATGAAGTGAGTCCTAAATTCAAAATTTGCTAGTATCATCATGCAGTTTTAGTCAGTTCTGTGTTGGTTCTGATCGAGCACAATTACTCTGTAAAGATCTACAGAAGACAACAGCATTGTTATTTAGCTCGAGACAGTTCAGTACAATTAAGTTTTGAGATTGAACTTCCTTCCAAGTCCAAAAAGAGCATTTTTTTTAAAACTAAGCTGCAACCCGAGTGCGAATATGGCATTTCACATGTGAAAGAGGTTTTTACATGAATACAGAAACCATCCCATTTAATTCTGCAGTTCAAGTGGGTGAAAAATGAATTTGATAAAAGTAATTTTTGTATCTTTGAGAAAAATAACTATATAAAAAAAAACATGATATGTCCCTTTTAAGCACAAACGAGAAAGCTCTGAATCCAGAAAATACTTTACAGAAATGCATGGTTTTTTTTCTTTCAGGAATCATTTGCACGTGCGAAAAACTGGGTGAAAGAGCTTCAGAGACAAGCCAGTCCAAATATTGTAATAGCTTTGGCTGGAAACAAGGCAGACCTTGCCAGCAAGAGAGCGCTGGACTTTCAGGTTTGCGATGTTTGAACACCACAGAGGAGCAGACGCTTCCTGTTGGCTTTACAAATGAGATGTGGAACTGTTTATAAACAAACATGCCATGCATAGTCACTCATGTCTGTTTAGAGTCTGAAACCCTGACAACTTTTTTTTTTTTGGTTCACAGGATGCACAGTCATATGCAGATGACAACAGTTTGCTCTTTATGGAAACATCAGCAAAGACTTCAGTGAACGTGAATGAGATTTTTATGGCCATTGGTAAGTTCATCAACCAGTTTGACTCGCCGCTTTTTGATAAATAGTTCTACACTGCCATTCAGAAGTTTAGTATCCGTATGACTTCTAGTGTTTATAAAAGAACACTTATTTTTGCTCAATAAAAATACAGTAAAACCAGTAATGTTGTAACATTGTTAAAATGTCATTTATTTATGTGATGCAAGGCTGAATTTTCAGCATCATTACTCCAGTCTTTAGTGTTACACGATCCTTTAGAAATCATTCTAATACTTTGATCTGCTGCTCAAGAAACATTTCTAATTATTATCAAAGTTAGAGGTACAAAAATGTAAACACCCTAAGTTTTGTACCTGGAATATCTGGTTACACTTAAGAAAATGTGTCAGTTTAGAGGTAAATTGGGTTGTAAATACCAGCAATGGTTCGCCAAAAATAGAATTTGCTGTAAAATTTGCTCAGTTTGTTTCTTCATCCAAGGAAAATCAGATGTGATAAAATATTAGCCATATTTAAACCTAGACTCAAAATTCATCTCATCTGTTAGCTGTTGATTTTCTGAATGAGCACTGTGCTAGGTCCAAACTGATTGCACTGTATTTTATGTATAATACACTATTTTTAACAGTTTGATTATTTTAACAAAAAATTTAAATTGATTTAAGTCCTTTTGTATAAAGCACTTTGAAATACCATTGTGCAATAAATGTGCTATATAAATAAAAATGACTTACCTAAACAGATTTGGAGAAATGTATCATTCCTCAGCAATGGATGCTCTGCAGTGAATGGGTGCCGTCAAAATGAGAGTTCAAACAGTTGCTAAAACATACAGTAATCAAAATCCACACCACTCCAGTCAACATCTTGTAAACTGAAAAGATGTGTGTTAGTAAGAAACAAATCCATTAACTACATACTGCTGCTTCTGGCTTGCTTTCTCCAGTGGAAAAATTAATGTAATGAAAATGAACCTGAATCAGGTGAAAAATATGCACAGATCAAGCACGGTCTAGAAGTAAAAACTGTCTGAAACGGTCTAAACCAAAAATATATTTGTGATGCGAGAGAACAACAGGGGATGAACTTTTTAAAGTACAGGAAGCATTATTATGGATTATGGACTCACATTGGGGTGAGAGTTTAAATTGAAAATGTCTCGATAGATCAAATGCGGTTTCATACAAAGCATACACAGCTTTTCGCTTTAAAGGATGTTAATTGATAGAGGTGAAGATTGTGATGTTTTTATCAGCTGTTTGGACCGTCATTCTGACGGCACCCATTCACTGCAGAGAATAAACTGATGAGCAGTTGATGTGATGCTAACTTTCTGCTAAATCTGTTAAACTCATCTGCATCTTGGGTGACTTGAATCAATTTTTGTATGAACTATTCCTTTAACTTGCAAACATAATTCAACATCATTGCTTACATTTACAAAAATACCTCTGTTGTGTTTTTGCACCTTAGCAAAGAAACTACCCAAGAATGAGCCCCAGCCTGCAGGTGCCAACACAGGACGCAACAGAGGTGTGGATCTAACAGAAACGGCACAGCCTGCGAAAGGTCCCTGCTGTAGCAACTAAACAGCGGCAGTCCTCACCTCCTAACCAACCGCATCACATCTGGACATGGGGCTCCTCCTTCCAAACCTTGCTCCTTGGATTAGCTAAAGACTCTGTATAGCTGTGTTTCTAATACTTTTTTTTACTTTTTATTTTTAAGAAAAAAAAAAAAAAAAATGTAAATCAGCAGTCTACTGGATGCATGTATCACTACAAATGCTAAATACACCTTTTAACTTAATTCAGCAAGAGAACAAACCCGGATGAAAGCGCGAGAGAGAGAGAGAGAGAGAGAGAGTGAGTAAAATATTGAGTGTATGTGTTTAGTATGTTGAACTGATTACCTTATAACCAGGCCCAGGCGCAATCTGCAGATGTTTTCTGCCAAAATGGATTAAAACAATGTGTTAAACAAAGCTATCCTTAGTGGTAACTGTAAGCATAATCAAATCAAATTAGCAAACTAATAAACCTCATGAATGCATTAAAGTTCTGTGGAAACCTGCATGCAGATTTCGTGTAGGCCTGACTCAAAACTCAATCGGAGATAGAGTTTAAAAACTTAAGAAAAAAACAGATCAATCAGCAGCCGGTCTAACTTGGTTTTGGGTTGTAGGTTGGATGCACTAGCTTCATATTCTAGTTAAGCATTCCTCAGTGCACCTGCTGTGTCCTCAGTACACCACATATTGCAGCATGGCCATGATGATATTGAAAATATTGGGCCTTCAGGAGCATGACTCAAAGTTGTCCAGCTCTTTGGCAGAAGGGATCTTACAAATGGCTTGGTGAATCGGTATTGTCAAAACAAATCAAGGAAGGCAGTCAGTAAAACATGTTCAGATGAATGATTATTAATAATTGGGACTGTATTCTCATTTCTGTTTTATGCTTATACACTTATTGCCAGGCCCAGATAAAGTCTTTTCTGGAGCAAAATCTACTGAACTCTATTGGTAGCTGTGTATATAAAAAATGAGCAAAAAAAAAAAAAAAAACCATCATGCAAGCTCCTTTCCGCTTGCTTATATATATAATAAAGGGGTAATTTGATTTTTTTCTCGAAATTGCAATAACAAAAAAAATATATATACCAATCTGAGATGATTTCATAATTCTGACATAAACTTACAATTGAAAGATCTCGGAAATAGGACTCAAAATTGGAAGCTTATGTTGCAATTCTGAGTTAGTCTCACATTACTGAAAAAAAACATTCAGAATCCTGACTTTTTTTATTGTTGCAATTCCAAGATTATACAGTAGTCAACATTTGAAATAGAACAAAAAAAGTTAAAAGTTGTCCTAAGACAAGAATGCATTTTGGTTCTAGGACAACTTTGATGAAAGGTTTTGATCCACTTCAAATGCCTAGTGTATTATTTCTCAATTCATAGCTTCTTGCAATTCAGATTCTTTTCCTTTAGAATTTCTGATTTTGCAAAATTTCTGACAATTCAGAAATAAACTCCCCAAGAATCCTTTTTAGAAAGAATTTAGGGTGAATTGCATCAGCAAAATATATTATATATATATATATATATTGTGAGACAAAAAGTTGCCGTTATCTTTGTTTATTTATTTTTTATCCCATTGTGGAAATGAGCTTGCATGTGGAAAAGTGTAACCATTTGAATCGTGCACAATTTCTATGTGGGCCTGGTAATCATCACTTTAAAAACAAACAAAAAAGAAAGAAAAAATTACTCTTCAGAAATGTCCAGGAATCTTTCCCTGCTATTTTTCTTTTCTTTTTTATCGTGATCTTACTGGAAGTCACGAGCAAACTGTAACCTCCTGATTCTGTCAGTGATGCAGTGCAGTTCTGTGTTGTCACATGTACTCTGAAGACTATAGGGGTGTATTTGTGGGCAGATTTAAATGATACCTGCTGTCAGACATGAAAGACTCAGTGAGGGCTTTTGCTTCAAAACATGACTTGGAGATGTTTCATTGTTTTGTGGGCAGAGAGAAACCCAGCATGTCTGCATCATTTAGGTGTGCCTGCCATGACGGACAGTAAATTGCACACTGTACAGCCTCTCATAAATCCTACTACCAGTTTGAGGTTTCTTTTAACAGAGAATCATGTTTAAATGGTGGTCTTTTTAATGTACGTAGTGTTATTAACAAATGAACTGGACATTTAGTCAGTGGTCTGTCTTTTACCTTCTCTCAAAATGCTCAATGTTTTTATTTCTAAGAACCTATTGAATTGCACAATTTTGAGTTGCGTTTTTTTTTTTTTTTTTTATACATATATAAAATTGTGGCTGCCTGTCGTATCCAAAATGATTTCAACATGGACTGCAGTGGACATATAACCACAGGTAGCTGGTAAACTAACGTTCAGTAAACCAAACAGATGCATTAACACTGAAGGACTGATCAATTTTTAATGTCCAGGTACTAGTATATTTCCAATAAAGGGGGTGAATTGTATACAAACATGCTGTGAACTTTTAATTCAGATGGTTTTGATTCTGACTCGATAACATGCGTGTCTGATACACTACTAAAAACAGGTTCTTCAAAAGGTTCTTAATGCGATGCCATTTTGTTTCCACAAAGAACCATTCTTACCTTTTTATAATCTGAAGAACCTTCTTTCGCCACAAAGAACCTTTTCTGAAACAGAAAGGTTCTTCGGATGTTAAAGGTTCTTTATGGAACCATTTAGACAAAAAGGTTCTTCTATGGCAGTTTCTCAAATCTTACCCTGGAGGTCCAGTGTACTGCAAAATTTAGCTCCAACCCTGATAAAACTCACCTACCTGTGTTTTTTTAATGATCCTTAAGACACTCATTAACATGTTCAGGTGTGTTTGATTAGGGTTAGAGCTAAACTCTGCAGTGCATTGGATCTCCAGGGTAAGATTTGAGAAACCCTGTTCTACGGCCACCATTATTTTTAAGAGTGTACATGCATTTTGAATATAAATAATTCCATCTATTCCATCAGATGACTTACAGTTCTTGCAGTAACTTTTTCCAACGTTTTTGGCTTATTCTGTTGTAGATTCTGCCTCTGCCACTGTGACTTTCATTTGACTTGTCCAATCCAGAGCGTGTCTTCCAAATTCAGTGTTTCTCTTTCTCAATACTGAATCCCAAAGTCACAAAAGAATCCAGGAACTGGTTCCAACTACTTCTTTATCCAGCATTTCCTCTAAGCCACTTGAGACCAGGATGAGCAGTTGAAGGTGGAAATCTTTTCAGCCTATACAGTCACCAAAGTCTAATTTAACTTCATCCAACAAGCAAAGCAAATGAGGCCCGAGCATCTTCTCAGACACATCCCGGATCCTGAATTTCACCCAGCTTCATGTACATTTCTTAAAAATAAAAGGTGCTTCATGATGCCATAGAAGAATATTTGTGTGTAAATGCTTCCAAAAAGAACCTTTTAACATCTGGAGAACCTCTTTGTTTCACAAAAGGTTCTTTTTTTTAACAAAAGAAATCCACTGAATACTATGCTATACCATGCATCATCAGCTTCTCTTCATAATTCATATGGTATTTTTATGTATGCAATTAGCCTAATACTAAATCCTGCAAGTGGCACAGAAATTACACTTGTCTAAGTCTAGATCTTTGGCTAAAAATACCAAAGCCAAACTTCAAGACTGCACACAAAGAATTCCCTAGAAAGTCAGCGACTGTCTGTTTGTATTGAAAAACACTGGTATGAAGAAAGGTTTGACCCCAGGAGGATCTTTGTCATATTTTCAGGACCTAAATCTAGTATTTGTGAATTATAAACTACATTTATATAATAAAATAGGCGTTTATATTCCAGATACACGCTATAAATCATCTGTACTCTAATGGAAATGAGCTGTTCACCCACTTCCTCTTTAACATAACTCATTTACTTAGATAATAATTGTATATATGCAGATTTAATGGTTTAGTAAATCCATAGTGAGGTACATTTCACGCATGCATTTAAAACACAGTTTTGTCAGCATTTATGTTTTCTTACCTGCATGTGCTCCTCCTATCCAGCAGATGGCAGCAGGACGCTTTCTCAGCTATGCTCTATGTGCTAGTTGTTTGTCCTCAGAAAAACTCACACTTTACTCTGTAAATGTGATTTAAAAAGTTTTCTGTGTGAGTCTCTTTGGGCTTTTCCACATGAGCTCCACTGCAACTCCAGTCAGATTGAATCAGGGTAATTTGGTGTGCAGGTGATGCAAATTACCCAGAGGCC
The DNA here is from genome assembly GCA_032359235.1 of Enteromius mattozi. Taxonomy (NCBI): domain Eukaryota; kingdom Metazoa; phylum Chordata; class Actinopteri; order Cypriniformes; family Cyprinidae; genus Enteromius; species Enteromius mattozi. The sequence goes on from JAUMHE010000021.1 coordinate 2,037,083, forward strand.
ATTGTGGTTTGTGTGAATCAAAATCAATATGCATGCAAATTGGGCTTGACCCAATTCATCTGGGTCGATCTGACTCGTTCTTACAAGTAGACAATCACTGATTCAGAAAGCACTCAGAGAAAACAGACTACAGAATAGTTCAAGTTCAAGTAGCAGAAGAATTCATTTGGATTCATCTTTTCATTGTTTACAGGATTTCACCCACCAACCTCATGCTTCTTGCATTTTCCCACAAAATGTGCAGCTGTGTATTGTCACGAGAGCTATTTAATAAATAGGCTTTTTGACAAATCTACCATTGACTTCAATTAGCTAGCTACAGATCAGCTCCATCTCAGAAAAGAATCATAATTTTAACATAATCACACACACTAAAATGAGGAGCCATTTTTAGCTGTTGTTACAAGTTGGACCTACTTTAAAATGCGAAATGTTTATGATCATCATCATCATCATCATCATAAAATATATATATATATATATATATATATATATATATACATACACACAACAATATAGCTGCTTGTTTAATTGCTTAAACATTTAAGTTTATGGTGATCATCTCAAGTTAATTTCCTAGTTGAAATTCAGCTATTTTCAAAATTAATGACATGTGAATTGCAGGACATGTTTTGTCCAGTGTCTTTAGAATTAGTACTATTAGAGGCAGGAGCTTCTTAAGTTAATTTATTGCTTCAGTGAATGTTTAGACATTGAAACAACAAGGTGACTTTGTGGACATCTGAGTTGTTTTCTGCCACGATATGCATCTCCTGTCGTGCTTGTCACCCGCAGCCCTGAGATGACATCACGCTGACAGTCCTATTAAGATGATAACTCTGGCCGCTGCATATATTACTGTCACTCCACTCACTGCTTCATCCCCTCTGAATGAAAAGAACCAGAGGATTGTGTCAAACAGGCCTCGTCGCAGAGAGGGTATCAGATATCTGTAGGGTGAGTGGATTTTTGAAGACTCAAACCGGGACAGACTGGAGGGTGTTTCTGTGATATCGTCATGGGGGGTGAAAATGTGACAGGAGTGAAATAGTTCTGGAAAACAGTTTTTCATTATGTCATTAGTGTCATTTTACATCTTCCTGGCACAATTAATATTGTTAACTAAAACTATTACACAAATTGGTAATTGAAATGTAGCTGAGATAAAATAAAATATAAACTTAATATTAGAAAAGCACTAATATTAAGTCGAAATTAATATTACTGGGAACAACTAAATTGGAACTAAAAGTAAAACTATTAAAATACAATAATTTAAATATTAACAAAATTTATAGTAGTACAGTTTATTCTAATTTTGGACAGACTTGACTGCAAACAATATATATATATATATATATATATACATATTTAGATTTATATCTGAATTTACATTTAGGCCAGAACAGACTATAGTGTGTGAATGCCATACACTTTCCATGCATTGTTTCATTCTGTTCTAATTCCGTGTGTTATTTCATTCTGGAATTAATCAGTCAAAACAGACCTTGTAAAACGGAGAATGTCTAGAATTTGGACATCTGGTCACCCTAAGTATCTACCCATAATAAACCTACATAAACCTTTATGTACTTGCTGAACAATTCTGTGTTATGCAAAAAAAGCCCTCTTTTCAAAGCTTCTTACCAGCCACTTGACTCCATTCTAAAACCCAACACCAATCCAGTAAGTTCCTGATGGATAAAATATGTTTTCTCATGAAAGTCCTTTTTCAACTGGATATGCATCCGAATAAGAAAGTATAACCTACGTATTGTGGATGTCAAGGACAGTTCCCAGGACTGAAATAGCCTTTCATAAGATGTCATATCATGTAATCCTATGTAATAAATTGCAATCTAAGCATGCATGTATTTGTCATTTGCACATTTCCCAAAATAGGTCCTGATCTGCTTGGAAACAGCCGTCCTCAGAACCAAAACCGCTGTTGCTGTGATGCATAAAGCCCTAGCAACAGTCAGACAGTGTGAATAACTCACATCACACTTGTAAAAACACACTTTATCTCCTATGGAAATGAACTGGAAACATCTGAAGCGATTCGGCCTTTTCTTTCCTAGACCCCTGAGATGCGGTCCTAACGATCAATTTTATGCTTTTTTCCCACCCTCCATATTCCTTAATCCAGCCTTAAGGCAAACATTATAAAGTTTTTATGGAAAACATTAAGAAGTTGAGGGGTTTTTTTCCTCACTGAAGGAAGGCCTTAAAGGTACAGCTCGCCCAAAAGTTAAAAAACCTCTTATTTTTTACTCACCCTCACATCATTCCAAATATTTACAATGATCAGCAAACATTCAGAAGCTCAACCGTATGGAAGGCTGACAGGGTCAAAAGTGTTTATGTTAAATGTGTGAAACTGCATCAGCACACACTGTTTTTCTGCGTTAATGCAACAACATGCACAGCAGCCGATATAATTACTGTATTTGAGACGATATTTGCATATGTGGCATTATGGTATGTTGGTGCATATGTATACAAATATTAGAAATCATGTTTATTTATGAAGGATGTTGTAATGTTACACTGGTGTGCATATACCTGATTCTTTTGTCGTGATTTATCATGTCATTTGTAGTTGTTTAGTTCAATATTCTTTCCCAAATAGAAAAGTAAAAAAAAGACCAAACACGTTATCATTGCCATGCATATTACCATACTAAACTCTTAGAGAGTTTTCATGACAGAAATTAATTTACTCAAGCACAGTAGATATCAATAAAGCAATGTCACAATAAATTAAAGAAAGGATTAGTATGTGAGTAAATCTAGAGGTAAATCTTCTTTAAAAAGTATTACAATTTGGTAATGTGTGCATTTCTCGTTTTAATCTGCTAAAACTGTATGTCTTGACACGCATTAAAGAAATAGAGTGAAAAGAGATACCCTAACATGAACAGATTGTGCATGTCTACACATACATAGAAATGTGTTCATAATTGCATGTTGACACAGATTTGAAAAAAGACAAGTTAAAAGAGTTTTGGCCCCATCTGCCCTCCATAGTCAGACAACATATTGTTCACAAAAGAAAGTCATATGGGTTTGAAATGACACGAGGGTAAGGAAATGACAGAATTCGGGGTGAACTATACCTTTAAGTGCACTCTCTCTTTGAGTGCTCTGCATTTGGGTTATTTAGCAAATGCATTTTTGATGACCTTCCCTCCTTTTCAAAGAAACGCTGTGGTTTAATGACACTGAAAGCTGCCAGTGAGAACTCTGGAGGTTAACGATAGCTAAACAGAACAAGGTATAATTTCTGTCAGGGCTTTAGTGCTACAGCCTCAGGCTGCAGTAAAACCTCGTAACGTGCAGTTACTCTTAGCTTTAGGACAGCTTTTATTGTGTTCGAACTTATGATCTGCTGCGAATAACTCTTAAGGGTGCACTGTATACACAGTGATCATGCATAATGCATTCAGTCTGGAAAATATTAAAAGTACAGGTATGTGGAAATTAACTTTAATAGAATTAGCCGCTAACGGCTCATGGGCACCAACTCTGCTTTTTGATCCAGAGTCTTTCTTTTTATACAGGAGATGGTTGGCAGTTTATATTCTCTTTTGAATAGTCATTTCATGCATTTTTTTTTCATTGATTGTTTAAGGTTTTTTGGCTTGCGATTTAAACATCGCTTGGGGATTTTTTAATATCTGGACTCCTGTAGTCTGAGCTGAAGCCTTGCGATATAATCAGCGTTTTACACTTTAACTTCTGATCCAAAATTCAATTATTGACATATTTTCAGCTGCACACATCCAGATCCCTCATCGACTGAGGTGTTGACTGTCCTTCCAGTTAATGTTCATCATCATGCTTCTGAGTTTAATTATTAATTAATGAACAGTACTTAAATAATCAGACCACATTCCAGAATCCTAATCAAATGGCAAAGGTGAGTAGTTATTTCTAAATGCATGATTGTTAACCAAAAGAGGTCACTTTTTTTTCTTCTCTCAGGTAAAAATAGTAAGTCTGATTGGTTAGAAAAGCAAAAGCACACTTCCCCTTAACAACAACAACAAAACACAATTAGAGATTTCATGTTCCTAGCAACAAGGACAAGCCAGATGCTTAAAACAATACTCGGGCCTAGAGGCTTGTTCAAATCCCAAAGTAGCAATATGAGCAACAGTGATACTTGACCACGAAATAATAAGAATGACCCTCTTCCAATCCTTCTAGAGTCAATGTCACAGATTACTCTATCCATCTTGCTTAAAAGCAACTTCAGCTCGCTTATTACGACCTGTAATTGTCTTTGGTCAAATCAGGTGCACCAGTGAAGGATAACAACATCTTGAAGTGTGCTAATGTTTCAAACAATGCCTAAAATCCGAGACAGCCCAGCTGGAAACACTGTTGACATGAGCCATAAAATCGCAAGCACAAGATGTGCTTCGGTCTGTCTCGGCACGGCAGCAGGGATGAGGACGGGGCCTGACGTACTTAGCAGGCTCCGCTATAAACCTGCAGGAATAAAGAGAACTCACTCCTCTTGGACTAGAATGCTAATTACTGCATTTGTCATGATCAGGAATCAAAGCGGCGCACAGGCGACCGGAGCGCTTGAATTTCCCCGCTCGTCTTCCGAGGATCGTCATGTTCCATTAGTCTTCTTTAAATCTCCCCCCAGGCACTTGAAGAGAAGTGCGAGGCTTCGAGTGCTGAGTAAAGTGTTCTACGGTGTGCCGGGAGGGTATGAAAAATGGATTTCTGGAAATAAATCCACCTCATGAATGACCTTCTCAAAACATCTCGGGATTCAAATGTGAACGCTTTCAAAATAGCGTTAGGATTCATTTATGGATCAATGTTGAAACGAGTACATTTTTCCACGACCACATTTCAGAGAGTCTTTCAGTGTTATTAAAGGAATAGTTTACCAAGAACTAAACATACTGTCATCATTTACTCACACTCGTGTCTTCACAAACTGACACAAATGAAGGGCTAGTGAGATGTCTGCTTTTAAGGGGGCAAATTTTATTCTGATTTGTTTACCATTTTTAATGTTCTACATATGCATTAAGATGACTCTCCTCATGTGAAGCACGTGGCAGACTCGCTCAACTCACAGTTGATTTCAAATCATTTTGAGTTACTAATCGAACATACAAGCACACAGATATTGGATAGATAATTGTAAAAAAGAACTACATGTACTATTTTTGGTATTAAATTAAATGTAAGATTAGACAGTTAATAAAATATAACACTTTTTCCAGTTTTTTTAACAAAATATGTTACATTGTGTTTCTTTTGGACTTCCATTTCGACAAAGAATCTTTAAAAAAAATCATGTGACATTGATCATGTGATGCTGAAAATTCAGCTTTGCATGACAGGAATTCATTACAATTTAAAATATATTAAAAAAGAAAACAGTTATTGTAAATTTTTATAATATTTCAGAATTTTACTGTATTTTTAATTAAATAAATGCAGCCTTGGTGAGCACAAGAGACTTACTAAAAACACACACACACACACACAAAACCAGTCATAAGGGTATATTTTTACATTATACATTATCTGAAAGCTAAATAACTAAGCTTCCCATATGGTTTGTTAGGATAGGAAAATATTTGGCCCGAGATACAACTATTTGAAAATCTGAGGTGCAATAAAATCTAAATAGGCCTATTGAGAAAACCCCTTTAAAGTTGTCCAAATGAAGTTCTTACAGATGTGTAAACTAATAAGTTATGATACATTTACAGTAGGAAATTTATAAAATATCTTCATGGAACATGAACTTTACTTAATATCCTAATGATTTTTGGCATAAAATCGATCATTTTGACATAAACAATGTATTGTGGGCTACTGCAAACCTATGCTACTGGTGACTGCTTTTGTGGTCCAGCGTCACAAGTATAAAATATGCATTTAAGAGCTATAGGGAGGGAGAAATAATCATTAAATAGCACCATCTTAAATTTCAGTTTCTCACACAAATTACCGCATTGCTTTAGAGTGCTTGACAGTCTTTGCTATATATGTTTTCATTCAAAATTCGCATATACCATCCACAGTATTCATTCTTTTAATTCATCAGTGGTCTAAAAAACACAACAACAAGGGAAAAAAATCCAGATAATTGGAATCCGATTTGGCTCCTGGTTTGGATAAAATACAGCCTGTCTTCTATCATGGAACTGACCTTCCGCTCAAACAGAACATATCGACTCCTACATGCAGATGTTCACCATTATGGTTAGAGACACAGCGAGACCACGCCAGCATTTCACTCTCCGCTAGCATTAGCGTTCGTTCATCAGGGCCCTGGCTCCGGCGCTTCTGGACCGGCGCACCTGCCGCTTCTCAACACGGATCAAGTCATAGCATGGATTTATGTAAGAGGTTTCAAGAAAGTTCACGAGAAGGTCCACAGAGACTACGGGTTATTCAGCCCCGCGTCTGCTGACTTATGAGCTTTTGACAAATGTGACTCATTCAGGAATGTCAGAAAGTGAAATTGATGGCAGCGGCGTTTCATAATGCATACAGAACCTCCTGGAAACCAACGTTTGTTTAAAAACACAGTTTATATTGGCTTTTTATAGGCACTTTTGTTTTGTTTTGAAAAGAGGTAAATTGTAGTTTTGCTGATTAGCAACTGCAAGTGTGACTCACTTTTACCGGCTCGTGGACCAAAACAAGCAAAGTCGAGATTGGCGTGCATTTTTTTTTTCTCGATGCAATCCATTAAAGCAATAGTTCACCCTCGAAATGATCATTTTGTCATATATACTCACCCTCAGGTCGTTGGAACCCTGTATTTTCTTTCTTCTGTGAAACATGAAAAGGAATGATCTGCATAATGTCTGAGCTTTGTTTTTCCATACAACCAAGGTGCACGGTGAGGTCAACGTTTGATGGCAAACGTTGTTGGTTCTCTAGTGTTACATACATGATTGCAAATTTGAAGTGAACAGGAAAAAATTACCCTAACAACCAAATTTTGGGTTTGTTTCTCACACAAAGTGATCATATGACTTCAGAAGACTTGGAATAAATGCATAGTCTATTTTTATTAGACTTTATTAGACCAAAACTGAAAATGTACTCTTTCATTGGGGATGAAGATGTGTTTGTTGTTTTCACCAGATTTGGATCCCAATTCACCAATGGATCCCAATGGGTGCCGTCAGAATGAGAATTCAAACAACTGATAAAAAACGTCACAATTATACACAAGTATCCACACCACTTTAGTCCAACAATTAAAATCTTGTGAAGCAAGAAGAAAAAAGCTGTGAATTAAGGAGCAATGATTATGACGGCACCCATTCACTGCAGAGGATCCATTGGTGAGCAAGTGATGAAATGCTTCATGTAGAAGCAAACTCATCTTTGGATGACCTGAGTGTGAGAACATGTTCAACAAATATTATTTCTTTTAAGGGGTTTATAGAAAAGTGAAAGCTAGAAAGTTAGATCTCCTATATTTCTCCTTGTGTTTCAAAGAAAATGATGTGAATTTGGGGGTGGCAGAAAGCTGAGAAATCTATTTTAATTTTGAAGACAATATAAATTTAAACAAATAAATATCAAAAGTTTATGTAATATATATATATATATTCTATTTGAATTTATTGTAAAATTTAAAAAGGAATTTATTCCTGATATTAAAGCTGAATTTTCAGCATCATTACTCCAGTCTTCAGTGGCACATGATCCTTCAGAAATCATTCTAATATGCTGGTTTTCACAAGTTGAACAGTTTTTGTTGCTTACCATTTATTTATTTTTTTTAATTCACGATTCTTTTAATAAATATAAACATAATTTATTTAAAATAAAAATGTTTTGTAGCATTATAAATGTATTCACTGTCACTTTTAATTTATTGTGTCCTTGTTCAAAAGTATACATTTCTTACAAAAAATAAAAAAATCTGGCCCCAAGTTTTGATGGGTAGTGTGTTTATATATGTGCATTCTCCATATTTAAGTGAATTTTTTTTTCCAAACAAGCAAGATAACAAAGCAAGATTTTTTTTATTTAAAAATGTTTATCGGTTTTCACATTGCAAGAAGAGACAGACAAGCTTTGTGGCCCCAGTAGCTCATGTAATATTCATAAGATGTTTCCAGGGACGACTTCAGGTGAAAAGCCCGCTAACTCACCCCCACATACACACACTCTCTCTCTCACACACACACACACACAAACACACTCCTTCATATTTACATATTCATCTGTTTAGCAAACATCCCACTATATTTTTAACCTTGCTTTGACATGAATCAGCAGCATTTTACTTTGGAAATCACCCACTTATCTTCCCTCAAGTTCTGCTGTACACACACACACACATATTCACAAACAGGTACAACAGGGCTTAATTTGTATTGGAAAAGCTGGATCTGGATCGGGACTGCAAACACTGACCATATTTGGAGGGCCTTAAAATTGTGAAATTAACTTTTATTTGACCGTCTTTGACATCAGCAGCCTTAACACTCCTAACATCAGAATTAACATGACAGTTATCCTGCTTGAGCACGATCAGTCACATGACATTTACAGCTCAAGTTATTGTCTGAAACTTCTTCCCCTGGTTTCACAGACAAGGCTTAAGCCTAGTCCTAGACTAAATATAAATCTGAGCGCTTACTCTGTCTGATCTTAAAACATGTCAGTGCTTTTGTTTTGTGTCAAGATAGACACCAGTAGTGTTCAAATGACTTAAATCTCCCTACTGAACCTGGTTTAGGCTAAGCCCTATCCGTGAAACTAGGCCCTTACATTGTAACTGTATTAAACGCACATTTAATGTCCCAAACCTTCCAGATCCATCACCAATAACTTATTCCATTATGTCTTAATGGACCTGTTTCACAGATGCATTTCCAGAGTTATTAGTTTTTCTTAGTTTTTTTTTTTTTTTTACATTTTCATGTACATTTATAACACTATACTTTAATGAATCTTTATTTGTGAAATTTACTTGCATTGTCTAAAATTACTTTTTATTTTGAGAAAGTGATGGAAAAAAGAACATACAATGATTACAATCATTATTTTTTTTTAAATCAAATTAAAGTATGATTAATAATAAAGTGTTTATTTTGGAAAATAAATGACAATTGCAGAGTGAATATAGTTTCAAAGTATATTTTTTGGTGGCAAATTTCATTTCTCTTTTCTGACCAGCTTAATAAATGATAATGTAGATTTTTGATATAAGAATTTTTTATATATGATTATGTTGATTTGACATATGAATAAATATTTTCTCCTCTCATCATAGTCATAGAAAAGGATTTTTTACATTTTTCTATTGAAACAAATGGGAACCCAAAAATGATATTTGCTGTAGTTTCCATTCACCACTATAGACCTTTATGACGACTTCTGTTTCTGAGAATCACAGAAATGTGAAACGGGTCCATTGACAAATGAAGCACTGCTGACCAACAGCTGGAAACAGGAAGGGATCTAGTCATCTAAAGCACTGAAAACAACAACAGACAGACTTAAAGTGCAAAACAGCAGAGAAATACGACTTTTCATTTCCCCAATTATTAACAATCTCTGTGTTCCCAAACTCACCTTAAATTTACAAATCAATCTTGTACTCTAAGCGGTGATAATGATGAATCATGGATTCCATACAGAAAAAAAAAACAAAAATCAAATCTCCACCAATATCTTTATAGCTTAACGTCAGTGTGTCACATGTAAATAATGATGCATAGTTACCTGGTTCGTGTTTTGTCTTTAAATTATTGCGATATCACGCATTTGATCTGGGTATGAGGTGATGGAAGGGTTAATGATCCGGTCCCCAGAGGTCATAGTTCAAAAGTCAATAAGGGGCAAACAGTACAGACGTGTGAGCAGTCCTGATTGGCCCCGGCGCAGGGCGGAGCAGCGCGGTGGGGAGGGACTGAGTCTGAAAGAGGGCGGGGTTATGGCAGGCACGCAGCGGGAAGGCGGAGCCAACGGCGGCAGCTGCAGCAGCTACAGCAGCCAGGTGAGACGGCAGTATCCTAGTGGCCAGCGGCAGACACAGGTCTTTACCAGCTGACATCTTCACCTGCTGGACAGAGGACAGGTTTTTAAAAATTTTTAATTATTTTAACTAGATAAAATATTAAAGAAATATAAATGATAAATATAAATATAAAAAAAATATAATAACATTCTTCAACATGACGTGCATGCATATATATATATATATATATATATATATAGGATGCGATTAATCACAACTTGACAGCACTTGTAAATGTAGCTATATAATATAGGCTACACATGTATTTATGTAAAAAAAAAAATTACATTTATATATTAACTGTATTTATATATGATATCAATTATATGAATATAAATATATACATGTAAATATTTTCTAAATATATGCTGCATGTACATGAATTTATAAATACATCATAAATACACAATACAAACCACAATACACGATACAATACAATCAACAACTTTTATTCTGCAATTAATCATTTGACAGCAACAATATATATATATATAGAGAGAGAGATAGATAGATAGTCATTTTTACATTTTTAAAAATATTACTATTTAAAAAAATCATTAAATTCTTAGATTTAAAAAAAAATAATACACACACGCGCACACACCAAATTATTATTTTACCAATATAATTATTATTAATATAATTATTCATAATAATAATAATAATAATAATAATAATATAAATTACAAATTATTATACATGTTTATTTATTAAATGGAATTTCACCATATATATATATATATATATATATATATCTAATGTGTTGTTTTTCAGTGACAGAAATAAATTCCATCTTTTTTCATTATTATAAAAAATACAAATATTAAAATATAAATATGAAATTAAAGAAGGATATGCACACAGAAATATAGGCCAAAGCTCATGTAGATGTATGCCATAAAGTCCACAAAAGTGCAAACAAAGTGCCACTGATTTAGTATTGAAAACATTTTGTACTTGGCACTTTCTTTGTATTAATTTTGTGGCCCACATGGAACGAAATCTCTATGAGCATTGGCCTATATTTTTGTGTGCAGATTTCATTTCATTTATGAAACCTAATTAATGTTGCTCCAGACCCATATGTGGTGGTTCATTTCGGTGGAACACCAAACAGTTTCAATACAACAACGCTTCAGAGTGACCGCAAGCACCACAACAGTAGTCCACATGACTCATGCGCTATCTTCCAAAACGTCTGAAGTCACTGGATAGATTTTGTTTGAGGAACAGAGTGCAATTCAGATCACTCAGTGAAAATCTCTGAATTCCCATTTGTGTTCACAGTGAGCTTGACAGATGTGGTCACCATCAGCTGTTGTTGCATGAAACAAAACTGAAAAAACATCAACGTGTGGGTTTGGAACGACAAGAGGTTGAGTAAACAATGACAGAATTTTCATTTTTGGGTGAACTATCACTTTAATAAACACTCTGGATGTGTGTAATTCATCAGGATGTGTTATTCAAAAGGAAAAAGTGTTGATAAGCGTTCATCAAAACATAATAGTTTCCTCTGTCTCTGAAATAACTTTAATGTCTGCTGACATACACGAGTCAAACAGGTGCTGATAGCACACTAATAAACTACATCGCTGATCAAAAGTTTGGAGTCAAGAGTGTGATCAAAAGTTATTACAATAGATTTCTCTTTTGAACAAAATCTGTGCTTTCTTTCATGAAAGAATCTTAAAAAAATGAAGAAGCACAACTGTTTTTAACATTGATAATAATTAGTGCTATCAAACAATTAATCACGATTAATTGCATCCAAAATAAACGTTTTTGTTTACATACTATATGTGTGTGCACTGTGTATATTTATTATGTATATATAAAGATACACACATACATGTATTTAAATGCATATATTTATATTAATACATTTCTATTATACATTAATATATTTAATATATAAACGTAAAATATTTTTCTTAAATATATACATGCATGCATGTGTGTATATTTATTGTGTAGCTTTGAACAAGAAACAAAGTTGTATAGAAGTAAACAGAAGTTATGTTAAATTGTAATAATGTTTCACAATATACTGTTTTTACTAATCGCTAATAAACATTGAAAGATCTTATGACCCTATAATAATTTTATTTTATTTTTTGAATATATAAAAATTAATATGAACTCCCAACATGTCATCTATAGACTAATGAAGTCCTGTTGTTCATTATTTCCACTCTGAAATGTGTCCATTGTGGAAGTTAAATGTATTGTGAAATCATTTCACGTTGTTGTTATTAAATCTGGCATCACTCCATCATGCAACATCTGATTTTGATTTTGTCTGGGCTGACAGCATTATTTCTGCACCACTAGCAATGCAAAACAGAACAGCTTTTATTGTTTTATGAACAGGGTTGTCCAGGTATTGTTAAGGAAGCAGGAACCTACTGTCTGTTTGGTGGCTCCTCTTTGGGTTTTGGTGTAAGGACTATACTTGGGTTTGGCTGGTTTCCCTGCAGCTCTGTCTTTATGGCGTCTGCTGCTGATATGCTGACGATACAAACACAGATGTGATGAGCTGACAGACAGTTCACAGATTCTATAACAGCATTTAGTGTTGTTATGAACTCTTCATACCAAATTAAAACAATTTGCACTGCAGAATATTTGCCACAAGCATTTATAGCAAAACAATCCACTTCTATTAGCAGCACCAAAGCAGAATAATCCATCTTTTATTTTTTATTTAGACTCAAATGATGTTGAATTTATGACTTTGATTTATTAATGTTTCACTGTGATTTTTTTTTTTTATATTGGTTACAGTTGTATGCAATTGTATAAATGGTGGGTCTATATCCTCTACAAAATTAAAGAAATCATGTTAATAGCAGCATATATCACAAAACTAATTAAAGTAATTATTTTCCTTATTTTAAAACCTTTTTAAAATAGTATTAATTAAAATATTAAGATAAAATCTTAATCTATCTATTGTGTTAGTTAGCATGTTTTTTAACATGATCTTTGAGAACTGTTAAAAACGCGTCTCCTCAAAATAACAATTACTACAAAATTACAGAAAATGAAAACCAATAAATAAATAATACATTAATGTACAATTAAAATGCAATTTGAATAATTTATAGCAATAATAATAGCAATAACAATAAATAATATTCATTAATTAATACGTAAAATTTACTTTCATTTATCACATGGAATTTCAATCATCTTTCTTCAAAAAGCTATTTTTTATATTTTATATATTTTTTTCCATCTCCATATAATAAATGGCTGTACATCAAAAATAGCAATTATTTTTGTAAAGTATATTTTACTATAATCTTCAAAATCGTAAAATCTTCCAGTACAGTGACAACATAAGAATCACATTATAAAAGTAAAATCTGTAGTCAAGTGAGATTTTGACATGATTTTCCTGAAATCCACGCAGCGATGCCTGTCAGAGTGACAGTGGTTCGGCGCTCACCTGCTTGAGCTGCGTCTCTGAATTGACGTGCACGTCGCAGGTTTCACAGTGGAATGTCTTGTTCTGCAGGCCCGTGTCTACTTTAGCGGGTGCAGCCAGCTTGCTCTTCAGCCCGGCCCTGGGGAAGGATTTGATGGAGCCGATCCCGCTCCGAGCCTCCAGCATGGTTTTGTGTTTGGTGCCTGAGGAACAAAACATGGCAGGTTCAAAACATTTATCATCTTAATGATTCGGATTTTCCAGAGAAAATAAAACCTGTGAGGGCTGGACGGCATCTTTAATGCTGATGCGTCACATTTCAAACTCAATTACTGTATATATGTATTAGACCTAAGTATACACTAACCATCATGAGAGACGTGATTAAATTTATGGTTCTCATTGATCTTAAACTAAAGGGTTAGCTTTAATACTTAAAAAGTGATACAGATCAGCTGGCTCGAATCTTGAAGGAAAAGCAACTTCTGTGACCCGCAGCTTTGGTTTCAATATTTTTATGATTCATTTTCTCCGTAAGCATATTTGAAAAAATCTTTCAAAAGTTCCAAACCATGAACCAAATCAAGCAGCTCCACATCACAACATTTATCCGAAGCAAAAAGAGTTTCAGAACAGGCAGTCAGTAAGATTTCTAATGCTTTTAAAAGAAGTCTTTTCTGTTCACCAAGGCTATATTGATTAGATCAAAACTACAGCAATAATGTCAAATACTTTCACAGTTTAAAATAACTGCTTCATTATCCACCTTTTTCCTGAAAGCAGAAGTAAGCCTATGGGCTGTAGGTAAATGATGAGGAAAATAACAACATGCAGTAAATGGTAAAACTACAAACCAGTGTGTTCATTATTAAGATAATACATTAAAATAACATGATAAGACACACCAATTTTTAATATCAAGCAGCCAATTGAACTGTTTTGTAAATCTAAAAATAGCTGGACGCGGATGAGACCAGAAGCTATACCCATAGAATTTACAAGTGGCAGTGCCCATTTTTACGTCAGGAAAAAGGTGGATATAAATACATTTTAAAATATATTTATTGCTGTGATCAAAGCTGTATTTTCAGCATCATTCAGCCCAAAGTTTTCTGATTATCATCACTTTTGAAAACAGTTCATGTACTTAATTTATATTTATCCTAAATATACTGTATATTAAATACATTTAATACATACTAAATGACATTTCTCTGAAATATATACATGCATGTGTGCGTATTTATATATACATACAAATATAAACAGTATACATAAATATATTGTGTAAACAAAACTTTTACTTTGAATGCAATTGCTTGACAACACTAATTTCATCCTCCCTGAATGAAAACACTGATCATTTAAATACTGATGCAAAACTTTTGCATGTAGTTTTTGTTGCTAATTATTAAGTTGATGTAAACTAATTAGTCTGAAAAATGTCCTCACAACCCAGCTTGCCAAAAATCATAACTGAGGTAACTAAGTTTTAAATAGTGCTTTGATGTTTTACATTTCTTTTTTTAAACGTTGTTTAATAAAGAAGCTGTTGATTACAGTAATTTGCATTTTTACCATGACAAGATCACTGTAATCTTGCTTTCATAAAACTGCAGCAACAACATGATAAAAGGCCAATGTTCCTTCAGAGTAATGTGTCAGAGTAAGACCCGATCCTGTTTAGTTGAGAGCTGCTCACCGCTGTTATGAGCGTCTAGCTGTGACGCCGAGTTGACAGCCACCTTACAGAGCGAGCAGTAGAGCAGACGCAGAGCTTTCTCATCCTCTGTCTCCGTCTCCGGCTCTGTGTCTGGACTGACGGCGGGGTCATTCTCCTCCGGTTCAGGTGGACTGGGCGTGATGGAGCGGCCGTCCTCTCCTCCTGACCCTGAGGTAGACTCTGGCTCTGTGGGCTCTACACCGGGGCCGGACCCCGGGGCAGAAGAGGGCGATGAAGGGGCCACAGGCTCTCCAGGACTCCCACCTGTAAAAGACAAATGACCTGTTATTGCGTTTTAGTGTTGATACTGTAGCAGATCCAGTTTAAAATAACAGTTTTAGGGTTATTATCGCAAGGCTTTTGTTTTGATCTCATGTGTTTCAAAATGTGAAGCTGTTCTTGCACTGATGCCAGACTCATGATTAATGTATTATGAATAATTGTTTGGTTTCCATTTATCAAGGTACAAATGTAAAGAGAAAATAATTGAAATTAAGTACCTTTCATTTTTAAATTACTTAATTTAATAGATTATACAAAGATATATTATACAAAAAAAGATCATTAAAAAATGTTGTTGCTCAGTTTCCAACACACACATACAAAACTAAAAACAACTAATTATTATTTCATAATTAAGAAAATATTAAAATAAAATAAAATTATTCACTACAAAGTCTAAAAAGCAAACAATTGTATCCATGAAGGTCTAAAATTATTTACTAGACTATTGTAAAAAATAGTTTTGGATGAATTCCTGCATAACCAACAAAATACACTGCAATACAAAGTGAACTTTTAATAATAATAAAATAATAATTTAATAAATTGTAATAAAATACTACTACTAATAATAATAATAAGACAATCAAACAAATACATTTATTATGTATAATCATTTAATTTGCATCTATTAAATTTTCAAATATAAGGAGAAAATGTCTTTAATTTTATGGGCTATGCAATATGAAATCACATTAAAAACTATTTTTTAAATAATTACTTAATAAAATGTAAAAATGATATTATTACGAAATGAAATTCAATTAAACAAACATGGTATAAACGGATGCCTATTTTTCTAACTGAAGCATGGCACCGAATGCTATTGAGGCTCAAATACAAGTCAGACTTTTCTAATTATACACACATTATATTGTCCACTGGATGGATGAGTATTGGATTGTGTTTTGGATGAATAAATAGGCAGCGGACACTAATAAACATGAACTCTGATGACTTGTCGACCTCTAAAAGCTCCTTCGTTGCCATTGTCAATAATGCATGAGCACATTATTCCATCAAACGGCACTCTCGCGTTCTGGCTGTGAGTTTTTCTTTGAGTGTTGGACTTCCTTTGATTTGAAGACTTCCCTTATTTGTGCTGGAAAATAACTGTCAAATATCGAGATCGATGGCGCCACATGCCACTATTACCTAATGCGGTCGACACTGAAATTAATTGCACTGAATAAGATAAACTGCCGCTGATTTTTCCCAGATGAGGTCTGCTTTTGGCAGGACGCTCTGATCAATGTCTGAGGGGTCTGAGCTCTTTGTTCTGTAATAACACAGAGGCTCTCTTCATTTCAGACCCCGGGGACTCAATCGATACTGAATTATGTCGATCTATTTTGGTGACCCGTTAAGTAGAGTCTCTTATTTATCCCAGAGCTCCTCTTCGGATCATCTGTAAAAAGAAATAAAAGGCATGGATGCTACCGAACGTCTCGCTCAAACTAAGACCGATAAGTTAACCCTAGGGTTTCAACAGACGATTATTTTGAAAAACAATTAATCTAATGATTATTAGAATGAATAATCAACAAATTGATTATTGCACTAATTAATCAGTAAACTTTTGACTTTCGCAATCAAGAGCAACTCATTAAAATACAGAGTTTGCATTCTATACATATTCGTATATACATAAATAATGCCATAACTAAAATATGTTAAATGGAGTGCAACATTTTGAAATATGAAACTTTCATTGCATCTACCTCGTCTGCATTTTAGCTCACATCTGGTGATTCATTAGTGTAGAACATGATTTTTACTTCATATTTTTTAACACTGGATTTGTAACATAAGTAACTATAATCAAATTACATAAATTTAAAATGTAATGCATTACTTGGCTGCATTATCAGGAAAAGTATTTAGAATACAGTTACTGTGTAACTCATTATACCCAACTCTGCTCATGATGGGTTGTTCTTGAACGATTTGTTCATTTTGAACGAATCTTTAATGTGACTCGGGAAGAATGAGTCATATTGGGCAGTGACTTGTCGGTCGTGCATGCGCAACATCCTATAGGTCCTGTACAGGAATTAGTTCACCTCTTTCACGTCTTCGGGTTTGAGTCATTTGTTCATCATGTGACAGCCCCATAAGCTTAACCAATGCAGTCTTAGCCGGAAAGAGACTCAATAATAACCAACTTTTTATTGTCTTTGTTACCACATTCAGTTTTAAGGAAAATAACCCATCACTGCTATTGGATTATATAGAGGAGGGCTGAAATACAGCATACAGCGCCACACTGGTCAAACAGTGTCATTGCAGGCACTTACAATTTTGTCATATGAGATCAAAAACTATTCAACCACACAAAAAATTTACTTTATTATTGTTATTTTGGAAACTTTTGGCTAATAATTTCAGCCCCAGTTAACCCTAACTCCACCAGTATAGTTCTGCACATTTAGAGGCCAGAGTCCTTCATCCATGTTGAAAGGCTCACCAGCTGGCTAAAGGAGATTAGCTTGTTGAGCCGTGGACCGGGACGCCAGCGCCGATGGCAAAAGGAGCCATTTCTCTCCCACCAGAGAAGCATCATTGACCATGACGGCTCGGCACAGAGAACTTCATTTACACTCCAGTTTCTATTAAATCTACAGTGGCAGCCACACGGACACTTCAGTCGAGCTTGACCACTGTTAGTAAGAGCCAGGAACTCAACCAGAGACAACAGGAAACCAAAAGAGCTCTTCTCAAAGCTCTACAGATGAGGCTTTGGACAGGAAAAAACAATGGTATCACAGTCCATGTTAACCACTAAATCTCTAGGTTTACTACAACATGTCAATAACAGTAATGGGTAGGTTACTTGCAAATTGTAGGCCTAGTCTGTTACTGATTACAAATTACAACTAAATTGAAGTCAGTAATGTAATATTTTAGCTTTTGGATTACTTTTAGATTACTTTTTGACCTAATATGTTTACAGATTTACATGCAGTTTTGTTACATAGATTTAAAAACCTAAGGAGAATAAAATATTCTTTTTTTGTTGTTGTTGCAAGTTTTATCATTCAAAATAATATATACTGTAATATATCAAAGTCTTCCAGGTTTTGAATGGGATCTTATTTGTTAGCATTGGTTTATGCATTAATGTACTTTAATACACTAACAACGAGCAATATATTTAACCACTATTGCAGTTCACAGCTGATGAACTCATGTTAATTTCAAATTTAAACATTATTTAATTCTAATGTTTATTTTAGAATTAAAATTTTACAATTCTAGTTAAATTTTAAATGCAAGTTTTTCATCTAACATTTATGTTTGATTTGAAGCTTTCTTCAATTAACTTTGAATAGTTTTAGTACTGGTTTAGTAAGCACACATTCGGTGCAAAGATGTGTGCGAAAGAGCACATCTGGAAAGAATTATGTCCTATTTTAAGTAGGATGCTGAATCACAGGCAATTTCACCAATTATGAATCACATTCCACTTAATGATTCCAGTTCGGTAATGACTCCATTAATGATTCTTTTATTACTTTTGAGGAAAACCCTGAAATAAATACTTCTGATTATATATGAAACAAACACAACACTATTTGTGGTAACATTTCAAACGAGAACTAATTTGTCTTTTTGGCTAACTCATCAAAAAGAACTGGTTCAAAAGAGTCATTTGTTTATGAATCAGGTTCTGCAGTATGTTCCTCACTTTGTGCAATTCGTGAGGATAACGCAAATAATAAAGGCTGGATCTACAGCAGCACAGTTCTTCATGGATGTTATCTTGTGAACAGACCGAGCAATTTAGATAATATTTTCCATCCAGCTTTACTCGTTCTGTGAAGAGGTAGTTTAAAACAGCTCCACTTACAATTAATCAATTCACCACTAACGTCAAAAAGCCCACAAAGTCATTTGCTGTTTATGAGGAGATTCACCTTGGACGACAGATAAAGAGTAAATGAGGTGAGCGCCGGCGCTGACCTGAACATTAGCCTCATTTTCATCTACCATCAGGAGGCTCCGATCACAAGCGGCTGACTCTACAGGAAGTCTGGCACATCCCAAACTACGACGTGTGATCAATTTGAGCAGCATTTGTGTGTGAAAATAAGTCATTAAAGGGTAATTTGTGAGAGTACAGGCTGCTTTGATTGTCTGTCAGTGTGCTGGTGATCTATAGACTCTGCTGTGACCTGCCAGCCAAAAGAAGGAGAAACACTGGAGAAGGAAAAAGACAAAGAGATCAATGGTTCCTCATTAATGACCGGAATGGCTTTGATCAATCTGCTATATCAAGGTGCTGAAGGTGGCAGAACAGATCTGGGTCAATCCATGTAGTTCATTTTGATGTCATCAATCATATTCCGAAGCCCTAAAATATATGGAAAGACACTTTTTTTGAAATATCTAAATGTCACTGCTTTCACAGTGACACTTTTTTTTCTTAAATGCTAAAATGCAATGACAAATGATTCATATTTTTTGAAACTGCATGTGGCTAAAGAGCCGTACTGTTTTTTGTATCTTAATGACTTTTATAAACTCTCTAAAATATCATCTTGTTTGATAAAATTGTTTATAATATTGCATATCATCCTGTGTGATAAAATAGTTGTTAATATTGCCTTGGGAAAAGATTAATAAACGAATTAAATGAATATTTATGATTATGTATAAATAAATAAATAAAAACTTAAAGAAACTTTACTTGATGCGCTATGATAAAACAAATATATATATATATACTTAAATACATATTTAAGATATATTTATGAAACTAATAAAAATTACAACATTTTGTAATAATGAAAATTATATACATATACATACTGTATATAAAAACAATATGTAAAAAATTAAGTAGCTTTTCTTGATGCGCTACGATAAATAAAACATTACAATTTAAAAATAAAAAATAAAATATATATATATATATATTAGATGTATTTAAGAAACTAATAAAAATTACAAAATATTGTAATAATGAAAATGCTATTATTAGATCTAATATTTGTTAAATGTCACAAAAAGATTAATAATTAAATAAAATATTCATCATTTTTATCTGTAAAACATTATATATTACATTCTGATAAAATTACAGAAATCAACATAACTTTTCAAAATATTAATTAAAAAAAGTTGATCTTTACAAAATGTTTTATTAATTACAGTAAATGAAAATTAAATAAATAAATTGAAAAAATAACTGGATATTTGAATTATAAAAATGTTTAAATAATAATATACATCTAATTTTCCCAAAGAAAGAGAGCTGCTCGTTCTACCAGCTCGTCTCCGGTCCCACTGATGTGCCCAAATGCTCTGCCAATCTCTGCTCTTTAATTACAGGGGCAGTAATAAGCGCACATCTCCATAATCCTTCCACCCTCGTTATTATACCAACTAATCAGAAAGTTCCCTTGAGTTCTGATTACATTTTCACCATGATGCTGGATTAAGGCCTCTAATTATAATGATTACGCCCCATTATGAATCACACTGACTTGTGAAATCAGTCCCCGAGGGCCACGCGTTCCTGTCAGACCTCTGTTTTTTATTAATTGCCCCAAATATCTCATTTAGAAATTCTCCATATTTTATAGAGAGTAATAGCTGCTGTGAAACACCAGTGAGGAGGTCATTTGTGCTGCTGCTATAACGCCGTGACTTGACTGTCTCGGCTTTCTACTGACAGCCAATCAATCTGTCCACACTTTGTGATGCGACACATTCGCAGCCAATCAGGAGACATTTGATGTTTCATGTACAGTTGAATGAACAGAAATGAACAGTTTTATTTAGCAGTGATGCATAAATGCATTAACAGCCACCGCCAGGATTTTTGATCATTTTCACAAAAAATTCATGCCCCCAGAATATTTTGTTGCGTGAATATCTGCAATACATGCAAAAGAAAGAACAGAGCCTCTGCTTTTAAACCTATTTTACTTTACCTTAATGCTTTCTTTTTTTATATCTACATTTGAATTTGAATAAGCTTCACAAAAAAGTAGCATTTTTACCGAAAAGCTGGGATTGGATTGAGAACAATGATCAAAACAAAGGGCTAGTAGATCGCTTCCATCAGTTATTATTTTACACATGCATCTCTTAACATACTGTGTGTGATTGTTTGTTTCTGCTTCTTCTTCACCGTATTTTGATTCTGAGATTCTGTACTCTTTAAGAAGATGCATCTGTGTACCGTAAAACAGTGAAAACACAAAAAAAATTCCCTCAATGATGGAGAAATAGTTCAAATTGATTAAAAAATTACAATCAAGACATTTATAATATTCTATTTAAAATAAACACTGTTCTTTTGAACTTTATTTTCATCAAATATTATGGAAAAAATTGTTTTTACAACAATATGATTATTTTCAAAGTGTGTAATAATCTGAAATGCTTCTTAGGCAGGAGATCTGTATATTAGAATGATTTCTGAAGGATCATGTGATACTGAAGACTGGAGTAATGATGTTAAAAATTCAGCTTTGATCACAGAAATAAACTACATTTTACAATATATTCAAATAGAAACAAGTTCTTTTAAATGGTAATAATATTTAAAAATTTTATTGTATTTGCAGTCAAATAAATGCAGCCTCGGTAAGCAGAAAAGACTTGGAGCTGCATGTTTTCTGGACATCTGTAGCAGGCTGTAAATGTGTGTTTGCAAGGCTTTTTTCCAGTTCAGTGGCTGATGAAAGGCTGAGCGCTGCAGACAGTGAAGATGCTGCAAAAGGACATCAGGTTCGCTGATGACTGAACAGTTGCAGTTTGCACATCTCTATCTTCTCATAATACATTTTTATTGCCCTTTCTCAAACTTATTAGATTCCTCTGTGTATTTTTTCTCTATAACTTTCTCCTATCTTAGTTTATACTATTTATACTGACTTTGAGGCAGTTCTTACTTTGCAGTTTTGTTTGGTGATGCAGAAATTACACACTTCACCTTTAACTATCATCTCTGTCTCAGATGTTTCCTGTAAAATGCCTCAGGGGGAATAAAAATGAAAGCAAATGAGTCATGAAGTAAGAGTATAACAATGATTACGGATAGCAGCTCAGATCATTTGATAAAAAATGTTTCTGTTAAGATCTCTGACTTTTGATGGCTGACTTTTTTTGAGATCATGGCAAACTTATACAGTTAGCTAAAAGTAAAGTCAAAGTAAAGAAAACTTAAGGAGCACAATGTGTGTGGAAAATATAACTCCATAACTTTACATTATTCCATAAATACATTTAAAAAAAAATACAAATAAAATAGCTTAAGGCATGAATACCTTTGCACTAAAATCTGAAAATAATTAATCACACTGCAAAAGTCTGATACTGTTCCTCAGTATTTCTACGTTGTTTTCTTGTGTAAATGTCTAAGATGCATTTACTTAAGAAGCTAAATGACCTAAGATAATAGGTTTTTTTGTTTTGTTTTGTTTGTAAATTGAATAAAATGAAGAGCAGGTTTAGGCTTAATAAAACTACAAGATCTGCCAATGGGCAAAGTTTTTATACACCACTGACATATATTTGTGACCCTGGACCACAAAACCAGTCTTAAATCGCTGGGGTATATTTCCAGCAATAGCCAAAAACGCAATTTATGGGTCAAAATGATCAATTTTTCCTTTTTTGCCAAAAATCATTGGGATATTAAGTAAAGATCATATTCTATAAAGATATTTTGCAAACTTCCTACGGTAAATACAATAAAACTTAACTTCTGATTAGTAGATTAGCTTTAATAGAAAGCTTATTTATTAAGCTTTCAGATGTATAAATCTCAATTTTGAAAAACTGACACTTATGACTGGTTTTGTGGTCCAGGATCACATTTGTTCTTGTTTAAACAAACTCACTTAAGTTTCTCAGAAAACAAGACGCCATATCTTCATTTTGCATCTCAAGTAAATTTATTTTAATTTAAGGATGCTTAGAAAACCAAGATATCCTGAGGATATAAATCTTTAGCAATGCATTCAACATCATTTTTTTTTTTAAGAGAATATAAGAAAATGTTAAGACTTTCTGTCTGATTACAACCTTTTGAAGCTCATCTGAACACAGCGGGAGACAGTGTTGAGATCTCTTCCGAAGCCGACACATGTAAGATCCCTGGGCTCTTTTTCTTAGGAGAAACATCTGAGCAGCTTCAGATTTGCAGGAGATATATCACGCAGCGTATGGTTTTAGAGGCCCGAGAGCACCATCCCGGTCCGTAATCCAACCCTGAATCATGTGAAAGCATCTCTTCTTGTCTCTTCCCCGACTCGTGCTTTCTGCCCGCATTGTGCAGCTGTCTGAGCTGGCGTCCCTCCCCTGACAATCTGCTCTTTAATAGCTAATATCAGGGTACATTTCCTGCAGCACTGGACTGGAACAGAGAGATGGAGGCGTCTCTGTCACACACACACGGCTGCTGACTCATCTCCTCATCTACAGCGGCTCTCTCTCTGCCCTCTGCTCGTCTCAGGCATCACATCAAAGGACCGTACTCTCTCTCTGCCTCAGATAGCAGCCATTTGTGCTGCTGCTGATTAGATGTCATTTTCAGTTCTAAAAATTTCTTACTTTTGTTCCACTACACGTCTGTGGCATGGCTAGAGCTGGAGATGCTGTGGTGTCTTTTTTTATAGCCTCAAATCATTTAGATGCACCAGGGAAAAGAAAGCAAAGAGTCTTTCACTTTCAATAACAGTTCACTTAGTAATTATTTCTACAAAGTTACTGCTACTAAAACGTAAAGCACATTTCCTTAAACAAAACAAGCCCTGCAGCCTATGCCTGCAAACACAGCATTGCATATGCATCAAAGTTTTGTCTTTTGTTGCTTCCAAAAGTTTTAAAGTGATAATTTTTGTGAAGTACTAAGTACTACTTTTAATATCCATGTAATAATGCAATATACATGTTAATATAAATGTTTAATAAAATAACAATGTAAATATTTAATAGAAATAATATATAATATTATATGGTATACTATTATATACTATTCATATAACATATTTATATACTTTTTATATAATATAATAAAGTATAAATTTTACAATATACAGTCAAACTGATAATTATTTTACAATTTTTTACTTTTAATTTTTATTTTTTACTAATGGATGCAGGACACTATAGTTCATTTATGTAAATGAGGATAGTAAAATAAAGTAAACTGTGACATAATATACCCAAATATTCTTAAAAATTGGACTACCAGTAAAATTTGTTTTTTACACTTTTTACACACTTTGACCTGAACATGTTTTGCTTCAGTGTTTTTTTCTGTAATTGCTAATGTGAACTTTTTACACCACAGACTGAACAAAATTAAGCATTGCTTGGTAATTGGTTACCCTGAATTGGTTTTATCTAATTGTGTCCTAAAATTTAACAACTGACAGCTTTTCAGCCAAATTCATTACATCATTTCATTATCAAGATGAATCAGTTTATCTCTGAGGTCTTGTCGTATTTTATTACCATTTTCTAAACTCCAGCAAATAAAGTGATAATGAGAAATGTTGAAGGTGTCTGAATAAATTTTGGTTTGACTGTATATAAAACATACAAAATAAAATTAGCAAAATACATACAATACTGTAGCACAAAAAAAATATTTTAAAATATATACATGTTGATTCTTATAGTGAAAATGTAGTGATTATTAAAAATTAATTACTAAATTAAAAAATAAAATTGCAAATACCAACATACAAGTATCCCTGCCATAGAGTACTGTATGCATATATTTTTCTCAAGGTCCGATGCAATTTCCATGCTGAAGTTTAGTATGACCTTTACAGATAAGCCCCAAGCGAAGAAATCCAGCAGAGACATGGAGGTGGAAGATAACAAATACCTCCAAAATATGTAGTCAAATGCATACATATTCTCTTCCCACACATTATTCACTTCCCAGTTCTGACAAATGACTGTTATTTAATAAGAGAAAAAAAAAAAAAAACCCATGAATTAAACACATTAAACAGACACTCCAAAAGAGCAGACTATCTGGCTGGCTGCTATCTGCTCTCTGAAGCTGCCCTATTAGTGTCTGAGCCTCTGCTATTCATTACATGCGGCAAATAAACTCTAGATAATGCAGCTTTCAGCCGCCCCCACAATTCATCTCTCTGACATCTACGCACATTAATATTCATTACCGAGTGGCATTTTGACTAACAAACGCCCAGCTCGCCACAAACGCTGGGAACGGGAGAGAAGCGGTCGGGAGTGATGCTGCGTTCGGTACGATGTGGCGTGATTTATCGGGAGGTTTCTGGCCCTGCGTGATCATGTACTCAACTGGGTCACGGTGCCCTTCTTTATTCACAGGCTTTATTAATGCAAACAATACACCGGCTCGATTAGTTTTCTGATAACGGCAGAGGTAGGTCACCGATCTGTGCGTTTTCATTCCAGAGATACAAAAGGCAGAATTAACTCAAATAAATTGCACCCGCTGATGATAGCGCCATTTATCTGTACGTGCTGCATGTGTTGTTTTAGAACCGTTCGCTAAAGAAATTATGCAAATTGCACAAGCCAAACGTACTCAAAAGACCTGTGGTAAATGCAACGTGCATGGTGCAAAACCCAATTTTGTGTTCTAAAGAGCGCAGGATGCAGCACACCATCACGAGCTAACGTACTTAATGCGAATGCACAGCATCACTCCACAAAAGCATCTGCTTTATGAATAAGGTGCAATCAATAATGAGCCTCACTTACATAGAAAGGAGCTGTGTTTGCATGGGAAAGAATAAAAATTGCTTTATTTAAATGCAGCATATTCTTATTTTAGCACATTTACTGTAGTGCCTGCTTAACCTCAACTGCCATGTAGTCAAAAAGATGACGCATATAGTTGGAATTAAACAAAGTACTGCAGAATATTCACTGCAGAGGAGCCAAGTTTTGGAGTGCTACATTTCATCAAATTTGAAGAAGAAACATTCTAAGCTAATTTTTGTTTTTGGGTGCACTAATCCTTTGAAAAAATGTTGCCAAAAAAAACAATGCAAATAATCTATTGGACTTTTTAACAAATAAAGTAAAAATGGAAAAGAGCCACATGTGTTGCAAAAGAACTGCTACCAAGAATTTTTTGCAGAACAAATTGTATTTCATTTACATGCATCGGCATCTTTTTGCAATTAAAAACAGCTTTTTTTCTTTTGCAGTATTTTTTACACTTAAACCATTGCAGCTGTTTAATAAACTCACCCCAAAGTGTTGACAAGAACAACTTTTGGTGACAGAAACGTGTTATGAATTGCACGACGATGCACAGTTCACAAACTGCTGATGCTAGTGCATTATTTGTGTTTATGTGTTTGATGTTGCATCTACGAGTCCAAACAAACTGCATTTCCTCTGGCTCATATAAGACAATAACGGCTTGTGAAGGAGCGTCTCTCTGACTTCAGGCTACACTTTTGCCTTAAAATGCCACAAATTAGATTACACCAGGTGTTTGAGCACAAATAGACATTTTGATTGGGCGAGCTTGACTGCTGGGCCTAAACAAGCAGAACAAAAAAAGAGCAAAGTAAATTACTGGTTCCAGAACAGGTTCCAGACATGTGTGGAGTGCACCTAATTCCACAATGTGCTTACGTACACAAGACTCCAGCAACCTGATCCAGCTGTAATCCTGCAGAGAATACAGCCAACCCCTGGATCGCTAACAAACACTCACAGGAGGATGCTGTTTGCTTTGGACCATCTGAAACAGCACTGCGAGTCATATTGAACCACCAGAGCGATATATAACTTCATCAAGATCAGAACAGGTCAATGAAAACCAGAACCTGAAGTGGGAGTCATGCTATTTTCCACTGGTGTACATGAATGTGAAGTACTGTACGGCTGCAACAGCAACACAATTTCTGCAAAACGCCTGCCTAGGACTCAAATTATGGTCTTTAAGTCGATTCTTGGAACATATTTCTAGTTTCCAGTTCAGAGAGAGATCTTTGTGACAGAAATAGAAGAGGAGGTCAAGTCTTGTCCAGGGAAATCTGATGAATGTTTCTTCTGTAGCACAAAATGGCAATAAATTGAAGAACTTGCACCAATTCTTGCATTTTTCTAAGTGCTCTTTGCGAGACTTGAAGATTATGTTTGGGTGTTCTGGGTGAGTTTTCAGACAGCAAAACCAACCGGCTACTAGTCTTTACGCATGGATCAATGTAAAAGTGTTGCTTTATGATTTTGTGAGCAAAATGCAACAGCTCCAGCGGCAATCTGTGCAATGAAGAATTTCCTCTGATAGGCTTGCTTGTACAAAGAAATCTCCCGACGCAATTATATTTCAGATTTAAGGTTAGTGGCACACAAGTTTGTAACACTTGTAACAGTTCGCTTGTCAAAGCCTGATGTCACACGCCATTGTTTCTGGGTACAAATGTTCAGATGTCAAAACAAATGGTGCTAATATATAGTGGGCTGTTATAATAAAGAAAAACATGATCATGATGAATCTCAGATGGCCACACAGTGATTTTCATCTTTTATCGTAATTAAAAATATTGGTGAGTAAGTGAATATTTTGTCATTTCATACAGCAATCTTTCGGAAAACAAAAAAATGTTAAAACTTAAATTATGGATTATATTATGGATTTTTGAAAATGATTTCATGCAGTATGTAACACATCTCTAAGTGAATGAAAACATCTTTAAATCTCAAGTTTTAAATCTGAAAGTGCACAGTGTACAAAGTTAGTGTCTCTCAAAAGAAAGAGTCGACTCTAAATCATTTAAATAAATCATTTTTAAAACAAGGTTTTTCCTGTTAGTCTGAATGAAAATGCTAATTCATTTTTTGCCACTAGGTGTCGCTTTTAGAGCATTAAAAGCTCTCAAACACTGCTTTAAATAGAATTGACCAATAACCGGAGGCATTTGGAAAAATTAATCGTTAAATTATTTTTTTTTTGTTGCCATTTTATTGTCAGAAAGTCTTTATTGATTCCGTTTATTTACTAATTTATTTCACTTAGTTTCATTTACATGCATTGTGTTTGCATTCTTTTTTATTAACTATAAAAGTCATCATTTAGACTCTGAAGACAGAGGTTCTTTTGTTGAGGTTGAATGTCAAACTAATTTAGCAATCAACTGTTGTAACAGCGATCTTTCACCTGTGAAATCTTGCAGAGCAAAAGTAAATGTAACAACATCTATTTGCCATTTTATCAGCCACCATTATTTAAAAAAAAGTATTTTTATTAAGTTTATTTGCAAGTATTATATGTCTACAGTTCTTTAATAACTACACTGCTCAAAAAAATAAAGGGAACACTAGAATAACACATCCTAGATCTGAATGAATGAAATATTCTTATTAAATACTTTGTTCTTTACAT
>JAUMHE010000021.1:2080850-2094022 GCA_032359235.1 Enteromius mattozi
TAACAAAATAATCTTTTAGAAGGGCCTCATCTATTCATTTTGCCTGGGGCCCCCACTTCACCTTGGTTCGCCTCTGGCCATGACTTACTGATCATATTTATGTAATATTGTATTAAAAGTTAAGTTTTGAAGTAGAAACACTAAAGTAGTATTTTCTTTTAAATTATACCACAATAAATAAAAAATACATAAAAGAAATTATAAAAATCCAGTATACTCAATATCCAAAATATTTTAAAGATTCTCATAAAAAGAAAATTCATTAAAAGCACATAGCATATTTTTAAATGGCTTTTCCAGGTTTAGAAATAAAACTCAATTTATTAACTTAAAATCGGGTGAAAACCACTTCCTTAATTTGAGTTTCCATGCAAATTAATTTTGCATTAAGCTTTGATTCTTCCAGAGCTTTGTATTAATATTTTAAACCAGTTTTTAATTTTAATATAGTTGTTTTAGTAAATTTGTTGTATTTTTGTTGTTTTTAGTATTTTCTATGTATGTCTATTTAGTTATATAGTTGTGTTAATTGTTTATTTCCGTTTTAGTAATTTTACACAATTTACATAATTTTAATCAAATTAAATTAAAACGAAAAATGTTGCATTGACCACTAGCTGAAATAGTTTTATTTTTGTATTATTATTTTTTTTTAGCTAATAATTATTTAATTTCCAGTTATGGTTTTATTTTCACATTCAGTTTTAGTTTTAGTTAACAGTATTAATTTTGATTGGTCCATTTACTAACTCTTATGTTGTTACAAAACCATTTTTTTCTTTTCTGTTCTTTCGTTTTCTTTTCTTTTTGTATTTAATTTAAATTAATTTTCTTTTGGTGGAATGCAACATTGTTTGTCCATCCAGTATTTTTTTTATACCACTGATATAAATGAGTAGCTGTCGAGCAAAAAAAAAACAAAAAATGTCAAAAACACCATAAGTATAGTGCAGCATGTGAAAACCTCTTACATTCATGCTATTTTTCGGTGAACTTTTCCCCTCCACTGTGCATGCATGAATAGCATTCAGTAAAACTTGACATTTTAACAATCCTACAACCCAAATGCAGCAAAATGTCTGTAGAAAATACATTTGTTAGCTGAGAAGAAAGCAAGGGAGAGTGAAGTTAAACACAGATGGAAAATAATTTCCAGATTTTCCCTCGCGGCACTTCGTGCTGCAGAAAGAAATATGATGTCTGGAAATACATTCAGGTGGTTTCGGGGAAATGCATGAAGGTACAAAACGGAAGCATGATGTTCGACAGCAGCAACATACAGAGAAGGACAGGATTGGTTGAGCGGAGAAGCCTGGCTTGACTCATGCATTATTGCTGACCTGTATTGATTGAGCGGGGGCAGAAATGACGGCGAGAGATAGGAGAGTGTTAGAGAATAGAGAGGGAGAATGCGGGGGCTTGAAAATGAGAGGATGTTGACAGTGCTGTTAAACATATGAGTCACCAACCTTCCCCCCTCAGTCATTAGCATGAACACCAGGAACAAGACACAGCCCAAATAAATGGGTCACTTAGACTGACAGAAAACACTTGTGCGCTTAGAGACGGAGCTGAGAAGGTGTGCTTCTGTATCTTAATCTCTGCTTTTCTTTTGTTTTCAAAGAAAAACGATCTAAATATCCTTAAAGCAAGATGCATTTACTTGAGGAGCGAAATTGCATAATATAGTGTGTTATGACATGTTTTCAGAAGATTTGTCTTGAGATGACTTTATTTTTCTGACCCCGTTGGCAAATTGTTAAAGATTTATGCTTCAAACTAGAAAAACAACAATTTGTCGGTGGAGGGAGAAAAATAAACTTGATTCGAGATACACTAGAGTTTAGGGGTTGGCAGGATTTTTTATTGTATTCATAAGTAGTCTCTTATGCTCACCCAAAGGTGCATTTATATGATCAAAAATGCAGGGAAAGCTGCAATATGTTGATATATTATTCAAATTTAAAGGAACTCTTTTCTATTTGAATGCATTTAAAAACAAAATCTTTTCCTGTGATCAAAGCTGAATTTTCAGCATCGTTACTCCAGTCTTTAGTGTCACATGATCCGTCAGAAATTCTAATATGCTGATTTGCTTCTCAAGAAATATTTCTGATTGTTACCAATGTTGAAAACAGTTGTGCCGCCTTGTATTTCTTTGAAAACCATGATACATTTATTTTTCCAGGATTATTTGAAGAACTGAACATTCAAAACAGCTTTATTAGAAACAGTAATGTTTTGTAAAATATTCATGTAACATATTTATTTATTTATTTATCTCAACTGTCACTTCAGCATCCTTGTTAAATAAAGTTTCTAGAAAAAAATATAAAACAAATATTTAGCTTTTGTTTTCTTGTTTTGTTTCTTCTTCTTCTTCAGGTAATGTAATTTCAACCGTTTTACACCATTTAATTCAACACAGTCTTTTCGTCAATTCGTATAAATTCGCACAACCTCACTTGTACGATTTTGTATGATTTGTCTAAACCTCAGTGACGGGTAGGTTTAGGGGCTATGTTAGGTTTAGGTCATTCGTACAAATTCATACGAACTGGCAACTCGTAAAATACGTACGATTTAGCAAAAATCATATGAATTTGTACAAGTGAGTTTGTACGAATTAGCCACCTCGTAAAGTATGTACAAATTGCTGTGAGACTGGGCTGTTTTGATCAGATTCACCATTATTGAACCCAAAAATAAAAATTATTATGCTTATTATTAACTCACTCTCAGGCCATTTAAGAGTTTGTTTCTTCATTAGATTTGGAGAAATGTAGCATTCCATCACTTGCTCACCAATAGATGCTCTGCAGTGAATGGGTGCCGTCAGAATGAGCTTCTGCAATAAACAAATCAATTCAACCGTGTCAAAAATTATGCATTTCCTGTTGTCTTTCACATCAAAACCAACAGATTTATTTGTTTAGAGTGATTTTGGACTGTTTTCTCTTTTAAACGGTGCTTGATCTGTGCAGATTTCTCTCCTGGCTCAGACCAAATGACATTTTCACTGGAGGAAGCCATACAGTAAGTGCATAAAGGCTTTTATTTTAGCTGGAAGCAACAGATGTTAAAAATGATAATAAAGACTATTTCTTTTCTTACAAACATGCAGCTTTTATCTTCTCAAGACATTGACTGCTGGACTGGAGTGGTGTGGATTATTGTGATGTGTTCATCAGCTGTTTGGACTCTCATTCTGATGGCACCCATTCACTGCAGAGCGTTCATTGCTGAGCAAGTGATGGAATGCTACATTCATCCAAATCTGATGAAGAAACAAACTCATCTGCATCTTGGATGGCCATTTTCGTCGAAATATTCACTTTTGGGTGAACTATTCCTTTGATTTGCCTAAAATCATATTCAAAAACCCCCTCAGAACTCAAAACGAAATAGATTCTTTTGCAATTCATCTTAATAAAACCCTAATGAAGACTTTAAATAGAGGCATATCTCTGCAATACATTTGCACATTGTGACCTTACAATGGGCATTCCAGCATGTGCTCGGCTCCGTAATTGCTGCCTGCAGATATGTTCACTTTACAAAGAGACTGAGAACGTGAAGAAAGCATGAAATATTCCATTCATGATTTAAAAGGACAGTAAAAATATAATTTCCTCCCTGTTTGGGCTTAGTCATCGATCAACACATGATTATGCCACTGAAGAAACTTATAATTCAGCACGCTGCGGATCAGAAATATGATGTGCTGGACTTTATTATTTCTGACCCTTTCTGTTGCATGAGCTGTCGTCCGGCGCAGGACATGCAGGTGAGGCACGTCTCCTATTGGCAGGGCTGTGAAATAAAGCAGAGCCAACACCCTTGTCAAATGAATCTGGCTTGATAAATGACTCTGATCATTAGATCTTCTGTTTATGTGAAAAGTCCAAAATGAGTCTGTACTTCCTGCGATTTCTTCCGGGCTGTGGTGTGAATTATGCTGATTCATGGCATATAGAAATCGTGAGATAATGACCACAGACTTGACTAATCTTTAATATGATCTGATTATTAATGCGTACAAGAATTCCAATTAAATGTTCCTCTCAGTTCATTATCAATAATCACGCCGTGCTTAATGTGTTCACGGCTCGCTGACACACACCAGTGCACTTTAGATGCATATAAAAGCATAGCAGAGATGCACTGAAGAAAAGACTTCTGTTGTATTGTTTTTGACATGGAAATCTACAGAATTATGCAGAATATTTTGCAGACATTTTGCATCTAAAAATAAAAGAAATTATGCTGTATTTAAGTATTTTAGCTAATCCAATTAAATGAAATAGGCTACTTCAGAAATAAAATATACTTTTACTATGCAACAACTGATTCATCAAGGAAGTTATTAGCACGGATGCATTCATTTGGTTAATAGTGACAGAAAAGACAAAAATGTAGAATTTAGGCTAAATGTGAAACACTATTCTTTTTTATTTTTTAGGAATTAGTGCTTTTATTTAGCAAAGATGCATTAAATTGGTCAAAAATGATGCTGAAGACAAAATATGAAGCAGCACCAAATGCTTTTTAACATTTAATAGTAATAAAAAATGTATCTTGAGCAGAAAATAAATATATCAGAATGATTTCTGAAGGATCATGTGACACTGAAGACTGGAGTAATGATGCTGAAAATTCAAATTTGATAACAGGAATAAAATATTTTTTAAAACTATATTTAAATTTTAAAAAGTTATTTGAAATTGTAATAATATTGCAGTTTTTTCTGTATGTTTAATCAAATAAATGCAACTTTGGTGAGCAGAAGAACATACCAGTTTAAAACTTTTAAACAGTAGTTAAAATAATGTATTTTGCAGACATTTTTTTATCTAAATATTGTCAAAAATTTGTTTTATATATCAGATAATTATGTGGTATTTATTTATTTATTTTAGCTAATTCAATAAAATGAAATAGGTTACTTCAGAAATAAAATACACTTATAAATGACACTAATAATGTTTGATTATTTACATTTTTATTTGGAACTTGATGGACAAAAAAAAATTACCGAACAGTTCATAGCCTACCTAAATATTTAACATAAAATGTTCATCAGTGTAAACACATTTTCACATTAACACCTTGCTTTATCATGGTATAATGACATAGTAAGTTAACACATTTCTACTACCTCACAGTTATATTCGGCTCTTCGCAGGCAGAAATCATAATCAAATTAGCAAAAGTATTTCATAAACAAACACACAAGAAGTGTGGGATGTGTGTAACTTTGCAAATGTCTCGCGGACATCAGCAGAGCTTTCAGTGGGTGCAGATCTGGTGTGGGCTTCAGTAAACAAAACTGCTGACTTAAACAAGTAAGAAAGGTTTCCTTGACACACCAAGCGTTACCTGGAGGGAGCGGCCTTATCTTTCCCACACTTTTCCCGAAAAGGGATTCTAAAAGCGTAGGTGGCGATGCTTAGCAATGGAAAGCAAGCTATCGATCGCGCCTCGACTGACGACTAATCAACGCAGGTTCAGTCCTTGGCCCGGCCTTGCCAGAGCCGTCCCTCAGGTGTCCGCTATCTGATCGCCCTCATCGATTATCCCAAGGAGAGTGTGACATTCAGAGCACACAGCGCTGCCATCCTCCAAATGAGATGCTAAAGGTGTACGGTGCCGACAGAGACCCAGACCCTGCAGTCAATTACCATCAGAGAAAGCTCTGGGACCAGACGAGGCAGTAGGGTTTCCCGTCTCTGGGGAGCGAGGATCTCGGCACAGCTGCGGAGTAATACTCCGGGATGCACTCCAAAGCACCAGTCGATACGCAGATCTTTACCGAATCTGTTGTTATTTGTCTCGCAGGCTTCTGAGGGAACAGGAAATGGCGGCGTGCCGGATTTCTTAAGAACTTATCATACAAAACAAGGTAGTACACAGTGGTAGTAGAACACTGTTAACCCTGTAAAGCCTGACATGTGAACAAATGGAAAGGATGTAATCTTTGGTCACATTATTAATGTCTTTACCGTCACTTCTGACCAATTAAATGCATCCTTGCTGAATACAAAATATTAAATAAAAAAAAAAAGAATAAAAAATTAAATAAAAAAAATTAATAGTTATATGTTTATATGGTTTAAATGGATGAGTTAAAAAAAACATCAGATCATTTCCACTATTTATTTATTTCCTTGCTTAGAATTTAAAGTAGCGGTAGTACTTGAGCACTATACTGACAGTCAGAATTATTATTTTTTTAATCTTTTGAAACATTATGAATGTTTTTACCATCGCTTCTGATCAATTGAATGCATCTTTGCTGAACTGAAAAGTAGTAATTTCTGTAGTACTTAAAAAAATGCAGGTACTTTCCAGTGTATGTATGTATTTATTTACGTTTATTGAATCTTTATACAAAATATAATATGCAAGTTTGCATATGTTTTTTCTTTTTCTTTTTTGTTTTGTTAGGTATCGTATTTGATCCACCAGGATTTTATAATTCATATAATGTGATTATAGTGAAAATGTGGAGGAAAAACAGACCAATTTTATTCGGAGGACCAAACTGAACAAAAATAGCAATTTGCTACAGATGCTGAAATTTATATGACCAAAAAGTAAGATTACATTCCGATGCTTGCAATGGAAATCAACTAGATCTTAATAACAGTATAGCAGATACCTTAAAATAATATTTAAAGAATTATTTGAATGAAGGAGTCTTCATTCTATATTTTTAATAAAAAGCAATATATAATATATAATATATAATGCTATACAATGGTCACCGAGAGATGAACATATTCCTCAAAAACCCAATGATAAGATTTGAGACTTGAATGAAAAAAAAAAAGAAAAAGGATAATCAAGTACAACTAAGTTGCTTTAGTCCACTAAGTGTTTATTTAAAAGTATAAAAGTCATTTTTGCATAAAATCAGTACAGATTTCACAGCGATAAGGGATGAAGGTGGATGCTTGTACAATATTACTAAAAGACTTTCTACTTGCTAAAAACCAGAGGAGATTGTGTGCAACAGGTTTTTCAGCAAAGTTTTGTTCATGTGGATCATTAGAGGCCTTCGAAATTTGCACATCAAATATAAGAGAGCAGGCTTTTCTGGGTTAATTGTGGTATAGAGCGCTGTTAGGATGGGATTAGGGCTCTAAATGCTTCATGTCCTGATTGGAATCGATAAAGTGGGAGTGTTACAGAAGCTCGTGTGTTCTGGATCCTCGCATCACGAAACGCATTGTGATTCTGAGCCATTTGTGAGATCAGACTCTCCTTATTGATTTCATTTTGCTTTTATGTTAGATGTGATGCCAGCAGCACTCGAACCCCCGACTGTTATTTTGCTCAGAATCTTGGCAAAAAGGTCGAAATCCATAATGAAGGTGCAGCAGGTTGCTCATCGAGAAATTTAGGTTTAGTTACGGTATTCAGTGAAGGTCAAAACAGCTGGAGAGTGTTGTGGAAAAATTATTTACTGCATTCTCAGATATTTCTACACTTTTGCATCATTGGTGCTGCTTTTTATGTTTATCTGTTGCGTTTATTTAAACAGCAAAATTGTGAAATTATATTACAATTTCAAGTAACTCTTTTTTAAAATTTGAATATATATTAAAATATTATTTATTCCTGTGATGCAAAGTTGAAAACAGTTGTGCTGCTTCATATTTTTAATGATTTATTAATGAATGGAAAGTTCAAAAGAGCACACTGTAAAAAAATGTTCAAAAAAGTAATCTAAAAAGTAGCTCAAACTAATTATTTTTAGTAGAAGTCAGTTTAATTTTTTGGAATTGAACAAAAATACTGTAAACATGTCTCCAACAAAAAGTTGTTTTGTATACCTTACTCAGATACTCAAGTTTTTGTTCACAACATCATCCAAATCTTCTCACAACATTAAAAATGTCTTTACCATCACTTCTGATTAATTAAATACATCTTTGCTGAACTGAAAAGTATTAATTTTTCAACTTTTTTCACAAGTTATCAAATTGAGTCATCTGAACAAACAACTTTATGTTTAACAATATTGCACAAGTTCCCAGCATGCATTGCAGCTTTGAAAACATTTAATGTTAATTATTATTCATATACTATCATTGTTTTAAATTTGACTGGATTAATTGCTGCTTTTGCTTCTGTTGTCACTCTCAGTTACTGTAGCTGTCATGTGGATTCATATTTTTACTGATTTAAAGTCTGTTGAACCTTATCTATCTGCATAAATGTTTGCTTTTAGGTTTAGGAGACAAATACTACCCATATTTTGTAGGAGGCTTGGAAAATACACATGCGTTTAAAAATAAAAAGAAAGAGGATTGTTAAAAATGGAAATGCTAAAATTATATAATGCATTCTTGCTGAATAAAAGCATTCTTTTTTAATGTTATTAATTATTTACAGCACAAAATAGCTTAGAAAACATGTTAATTTATTATTAAAAATGACTTAATAAATCTATTTAATGGCAGATGTGTTTGTAAATTAAATACAGATCATTTGCACTTTTATTTGAAGGCCTGTATTAAATATTGCCTGCACAAAGTGCCATATAGAAACTTTCCTCTATGTTGCGTCAGTTTTTTAATTTTCACAGTGCTTGATGTGTCATGTAAGCTGTTTTACCTGCAGCTAATTTCATGTACTTCATGTGCTCCGGGCCGCTCAAATTAGAGGTCTGCGTAACCCGGTTAGATTAGCTGCGGCGCGGGACTCATTTTCCGAGCTGTGGGTGGAAGTGGGCGGTTTTCTGAACAGTTGTTGCCGGGAACGGACAGTCAGAGAGAAGCCCATGAATAATTCACCAGTTCCAGAAGTTAAAAATGGCTATTTTGCTGTTTTTTTCTTCATTAATGCATATGAAATCTGGTTTCCTGTAGTGTTGAAGTCTGACACATTTGCACATTTTCTAATCCTGTTCAATGAACCTGTTGGAAAACTATTATTTTACAGCATAAATTGCTCACAGGTATCTACTCTTTTGTGTTTAGAGCAGGCAGTCTGTGTTCAAACTTTTTACAGATGGATGAATAGTGCAATTAAATTTAAATTTAGCATTTTTGTAATAGTGCATGTAAAGTCCGACACATTTTTCAATTATGTTCAGTGAACCTGTTCAAAAACTATAACTGTACACCATAAACTGTTCAAAAATGTCTTCTCTTTTGTGTCTAAAGCAGACGGTCAGCGTTGAAACTTCTTGTAGACGGTTGAATACTTTAATTAAATTAATTAACTTTTATTTCAGCTCAGAACTGATTTATTTATTAAATACAGATGAGATAAAAGTTTATTTGCAAAAGTTATTTTTCTATGGCTATTTTTAGTGCTGTAAACGGATTAATCGCGATGAATCACATCCAAAATAAAAGTTTTTGTTTACATAATATGTGTGTGTACTATATTTATTAGGCTGTGTATATAGAAATACACACACATACAATATATATATATAAATATAAATATTTAAATTTAATCTGCAGACAGCACATTTTCTTAAATATATACAT
The DNA here is from genome assembly GCA_032359235.1 of Enteromius mattozi. NCBI lineage: Eukaryota > Metazoa > Chordata > Actinopteri > Cypriniformes > Cyprinidae > Enteromius > Enteromius mattozi. The sequence goes on from JAUMHE010000021.1 coordinate 2,090,357, forward strand.
GTGTTTATATATATTTTTTTGCCATAATTGTGTCTTAAAATAAACTTCTTTCAGATATATTGAATATTTTAATTAAATTGAAATATAGTTTAATTTCCCCTTTCAGCTCACAACTTTTCATCATTAACAAATATGAAATAGTTAATTAAATTTGGAATATATAAATACTATTGTATAAGTTAGAAAAAGCAGTTCTTTTTAAGAACTGATTTATTTATTAAATACAGATTAGATAAAAATCATATAAATGTTTACTTCATAAAATGCCTTAACTAATTTTATTTGCTTTTAAATATATACATAATGTAATATATATAATATTTAATACCATTTATACAAGTGGTATAAAATTAATTAGCTCTGCTTTTATGGCTATTGTTAAATGTTTACAGCACAAAATACTGAAAAAAGTACATTTACACATTTTAATTTAATATGTCAAATTTTATGTTGAATCATGTGTTTAAACTGAAAATTTGCTGTTTGTTTAGTATTTGCTCTTTTCAGTCTTGTTCAATGAACCTGTTCATTGACTGTTAATGAATTGTTCAAAAGTTGTCTTTTTTCCTCTAAAGCAGATGGTCAGTATTAAAACGTCTTACAGATGGTTAAATAATTAAATTGAAATATAGTTTAATTTCTCTTTTCATTTCAGCTTACAACTTTTCATCCTTAATTTTAAAGCTAAGATGTTAATATAAACATGAGAAGCAGCTCATTGCTGTTGTGAGATTTAATTTACAGCGCTTGCAGGAACGTGGCCTAAATTTAGCGAGAGTGGGCAGAAGTATCCAGAAGCGTTCGTATAATATCATCCCGCTTACCTTTCAAACTCAGTTTAGTTACCTGGTGGGACTCTGTGCACTTTGACTTGTTTGTTGTGTATTAATTCAGCTAATCTGGATTGAATTGTGCACTTTTCTCCTGTGCTTTTTCAGTTTTGTTTGCGGGATGCAGCTGTCATATGCAATGTTTAAATTTTTTGTATTATTTTACAGTTTATTAGAGTTCATTTGCGAAAATTAATTCACTCGTTCTGTACAAAGAACCAGGGTTTTTTTGGATCATGGCAAAATGAAACTGTTCACTGAGATAGTCATCTTACGTTAGTCATCTTATCTAAAAATTAATGCCATTATGAGAACATGATTGCCGTATGTTATCTCGGGCCAGAGAAGAAAAGACTATAAGAGGGGTTCCCCAAGGATGGAGATGCATGTCCCGGTAATGCCGTATCCCAGAGGACATCATTAGCATTATCTGGGCTGGGTATCCTGGAAGGAGAAGCTCAGCGTTTCTTATTTAAATCATTCTCGCTCCAGTCTCTCTGTTGGAGGAGTTGAGGGTTTTTCAGGCTCATTCGTAAGTGCATTTTCATATGTTTGGATAGACAGTGAGACACAGAGGTCATTAAAGAGTCATTGACACTTTTTATTTGATTTTATTTGATTTTATCTTTTATTTTATATTATGTTTTCGTTTTAATACTAATTTAATATTATTATTATTATATATAAGTAATATTAAATGCAAATATTGTTAAAAAACAATGTATATATATATATATATATATATATATATATATATTTTTTTTTTTTTTTTTTTTTAATAACAATTTTATGTTATGTTTTTGTTTTAATAATAATGTCATATTAATATTAATTATAAGTAATATTTAATACAAATATTATATAGAAAATACAAACTTAAATGGCAGATATATACCTGAATTAATTACAGATGTGGCAAAGTTCATTGGAATTTTTACTGCATTTTATTTTGTTTTTATAACAATTTTATATAATGTTTTTGTTTTAATAATAATTTAATATTAATATTAAATATAAGTATTATATTTAGTAAATATAAAATAAGTGAATATAAAATATAGACTTAAATGGCAGATTTATACCCAAATTAATTACCAATGTAGTAAAGGTCATTGGAATTTGTTTAATTTTATTTTGGCAAATTCATAAACTGTTATGGTGTTAAACATTACTCATTTAATATTAAATATAGAAATATAGAAATAAGTAAATCTTATACATAAATACGTTTTAATAGCATTTTAATATTTTTTTTTTATAAATAAAATACTTATATGGCAGTTTGATTTTATTATTTATTTTATTTTAAGTTGGTAGATGCATTAGCAGTTAAATAAATACAATTTTTAAATATAGATTTAAATAAGTACAAAAATGTAATTAAAATATTGCAATTCGATACAGTTATTATATAGATGGAATTGAATATGAATTTTGATCCTCAAAGGATGAGCATATCTCTGAAGGGTATAGTCTATTTAAATGCATGATTTGTATGTGTGCCTGAACCACAGTTTATGTACAAATAACAGCACTGCTAATGCGATCACGCTGGTCTGTCATTGGTCTGACACACTGAGCTGGCGTTATGTGTTCAAAGGCAGCATCAGAGCAATCCGGCTCATCTTTTCTGACAGCTCCACTTGCATGCTGCTCCTGGACACGAGCTGGAGTCCGGCCGAGGCTCGATGGCTCTTACGCCCTCCTTTAATCTTCTGCCGGTTCTTGAGCCTCACGCTTCACAGCACCTGGCCACTTTACGCCCCTCAGCAGCGAGCGACCCAGACTCCTGCTGGACCCACACAGGCTTCTGTCAACATCCTTATTTACCGGAGCCTCATCTAGAGATGATAAAAAGCCTAAATGAACTTTGGGATCTGCTGCAGAACTGCATATTTAATTATGCATCATAAAGTATATCAGACCGAAGCGTGTTTGTTGCATGCTATACAGTGGCTGTTTTCTTGGGTACATTAATGCAATATTTTGTACTAATAATATGCTTTGTGTAAAGCACAATGCACATACAGTAAAACGGACTTGACTGTTCAAGTCAATGATACTGATCTGAATAGTGATTGATTCACGCACAAATGATTCTTTTGAGCTGGTTCTTTTAAAGAATCAGTCAAAACGACTCCTGAATTTAAACAGTCATGGTTTAAATCAAACTAATTAACTTTGTGCTGGATCTGTTATTGGCTTTTAGTGGGTACTAAAATAACGGTATGTTATTATTATTATGGTATTTTCTGGAAAATAAGTCTCACCAGAAATCAATGTTGTTGAGAGGAAAATAAAAAAGACTACCATTTAAGTTTGAAGTTAGTAAGGATTTTTTTTAAAGAGGCAGTATTAAGCATGTAAGCAAGTATTAAATTGATCAAAAGTGACTGTAGAGACATTTATAATAAATAAAATTCTGTTTCCAATAAATGCTGTTTTTATTCAACAGAAAATTCTAAAACATAAAATGTATGACAGTTTCCTCATGAAGCAGCACAACTGTTTTCAACATGAATAATAATCAGAAATGTTTCTTGAGCAGTAAATCAGTATATTTGATTGATTTCTGAAGAAGCATGTGAAACTGAAGACTGGAGTAATGATGCTGAAAATCAGCTGTGCATCGCAAGAATAATTTGCAATTTACAATATATTCAAATAGAAAACAGCTATTTGAAAATGTTAAATATTTCACAGCTTTACTGTTTTTAATGTTTTTTTTTTTTAAATCAAATAAATGGTGAGCATAAGAGACTTCTTTCAAAAACATAAAAAATAGAACAGAATGAGAACCAAACAGAAGTATAGGAAAAAAAAAAAAATATATATA
>JAUMHE010000021.1:2115327-2126709 GCA_032359235.1 Enteromius mattozi
CTGGAATGAATTTGGTCGGCTGAAACATTAGCAGCTGGAGTCGCAGCACCGGGTTTGGGAGGATTGGTAAAGCTCAAGACCTGCAGATTTGTTGAGGTACAAAAATAACGATTACTATTCTGATCATTTCAACACCTATTGTGAATTCACTGCTCAAATAAATAAATATGTACTGTATATATTCTGAACTACTAAAAAGTAGTTCAAAGCCATAAAAAGTATGCCTTAAGTCATAAATGTGAGATCACCCTAAACGTCTGCGCTTCTGTGTTTCCTTTTGCTACGAGCGACACCATGGCCAGAGCCGAGGAGATGCTGATCGGAGAGTAGAACACATTTCCTGAAGCGTTTCCTCCGCTGATCTTCTTGAACAGGTTTAGAGAGAATCGTGTGTTTGCTGCAGAAAAGTGCTCCATTTTCACAAGCTGAGCAAGAAATGGTTATTGTTTAAATGATATTCATCCTTAACACAAGCTGTTAGTTCTATTAGATGTTTTAATTATTGTCGATATACCCTCTACATTCCATATACAGAAAACTACATTTAACAGAGTTCAGTAAAAGCATTACCTCAAATAATCAGCAGAAATGATGAACCATCTGTGTGGAATGAACTGACAGTTATGGATGAGTGTCTAATAAATGATGCCTCACCCTAAAACAACAACAGCTCTTAATCCAAGTCCAGCTTTCCTGTAAAATACAGATTATTGTTTGCAATATTAATTGATATTATTAAAACGAGTGATTCATTCTTCATTTCACATTTTGTTTACAGTAAATAAGGGGTGTGTAGGTGAAGAAACAAAAACTGGATAAAAGAAAGATTAATCCTAATTGTATTTATTATATTTAGTCATGTTTAATCATAGTGTCGATAACGGATCAGCTGATGAGGGTGGAAGTAGGCATCTCTGTGAAACGTTTTAGATAACATAATAAAAAAGAAATAAAATAATAAACCTCATAACTACAAACTCTAAGTATAACTACTTATCTAAAGGACATTTAGTTAGTTACAGTTATTAACACTTCATGTAGTGATCGTGATCTGTGTTGTTTTGACTATGTGGGCATGTCAGATTAGTTTGGTTGTGTAAAACACATCATGTGATGTGGATACATTTTTAATTTTGTGAAATAATCATATAAATATAGACCATTACTGTAGTAACACCAATTAATTGAGATGCTACAGTTGCCAGAGACTTCAAAAACAAGAGATTTTTTTGCTAGAGCCTTAATTTTTTCTTTAACTCTATCACAAGAGACCTGCAAGGGGGGTCTACAGTATATAACCAAAATGGTTAGGGAATTTAGATTATTTCCAAAAACGCAGACATGTTTCCCATTCTGTAGCTTGTTTTGTATCAGAACTCAGTGCTGTTTAAGTACTCAATGATTTACTTTATATATATTTACGTATTTATACACTCAAGTTCATTCAGTTTTTTAATAGAGCCTTTATTTATCAGAGTAGCACATGCAACACTCCATCATTATTATCTTCAAGGAGAGCAGAATCGTCCATAAAACAGAATGCTGTTGGAGGCATTATGGCGGATGTAGAAAAGGAACGGATGGTCTGCAATAAAGGTTTTGGGGGGTAATGGCATTGACATTGCTGAGATGACGATGCCGGTGGCTGCAGCCGCTTCGGTTCCTTCCTCGTTTACTTCAACAAAGGCTTTATGAATCACCTTCGTCACCACCAGATCATTGTTGGGCGACATGCCTGAAAGATTGACCTTCCCGCCATCAAACACATCCTCCATTCCCATGCTGATCAGAAGACTCTTCATGTCATAGGTTTCCTCCATCTTGAATCTGGGCAGAGATACTTCAACTTTTTGTTGATGCATCTTGCTGGGTTTGGTCCACTCCATCAGCTTCTCATAAGTCAGTGTCTTTTCAAGCTGAATAATAAGAGTCATGTTAATGGTCACGTGACTGCTGATATGAGGTCTGTTTGTACAGCATCAATGATGTGATCTTTTTTGGGATCAGATCCATTTCAAGAATAGAATTACACAAAAGTCATGCAAATAGTAACTTGAATACAACTCTTCAAAAGATTTCTCCAGCACTAATCATGCAAATTCAGAAACAATAGTTAGAAAAATATAATTCTTTGTAAATTTTCAACAGTTTATTGAATGTTTAGACAAAATATTAACTTTTTTTTATATCATTTTTGACACTTCAGGTTTTCATGGCTCATACAGTACACTGTAAAAAATTACAGTGATTTTAGCGGTAAAAAAACTCCAAAAATGCTATGGTAAAAACCTGTTAATGGTAAATTCCTGTAAAATTTACAGGAAAAGACATGTAAACTGACATTCCCAGAATTTCCTGCATCGCATTTCAAATTTTGTTTTTGATGTTTTTTCTTTGAAATAAATGTTTCTCATCAGTTATGTTTATTAGGGTTGTATGTTACATGTAATGTTGTTAAATGAATGTTTATTGCATATCTCAGTTTAATGAGTCTCACCATGATGGTGTTTAGTGTTTGTGTGAATGACACTGAGCTCCTTCTATATATGTTCATACTTAACAAAAAGCTGCTTGTGATGGGCTTTGGTTCATCATGTGACTTTCCCATCTCCACCTGCTTTTGGTGCGTATCAGTGTATTTCAAAGCTACAAAACAGATTTCACTACTTTAATAGCTTGGCATATTAAAATTATATCAGTTAATGAAATTACGGTATTTAACTGTAAATTTAACTTAAAACTGTAAAACCTAAAATGTTGTTACTGTATGTTTTATAGTCGAATTTCGGCAACTACAGCTGTGGGTTTTGTACTGTAAATTTTACAGAATTGTTTTTATACAGTGTAGGAAAGGAAAAATTATTTTTCTTGCTGTATGAGCAAAAATATGCTGTGTTTGCTGATGTTTAAAATGGCAAAAACGACAGATGAAATTATTTCTGATTGCTTGTAATGTAATATGTGCTTAAAGATTATATTTAAGTGCTTACCCACATAAGAAGATGATATTTTTAACATAATGATAGTAAACAGTTGCTTCAGTAAGTGTATATCTTGACAATATAAAGGTTCAACGTACAGCAATATAAAGGTTCATTTTACATTTACTTTATAAAAACAAGAAAATATTTCACAGTAAAAAGACATCTTAAAGTGGACTTCTGTAAAATTATACTAAAAGGCCTTTTTATTATATTTTATGAAATATATTTTATCAGTCTGACAACAGAAGGCATGTGGTAGTTTGTGTGCAACAGCTTTATAAGTAAAGTTTTGGTCATGTTGATCATTTAGAGGCCTTATTTATTTGCATAAATATATGATGTAGGATTTATAAGGTTAAGCAATTCTACATAATTATAAACACAATATATCTGTATTAGTGCTATCTCACCTTCTGAAGGCCAGTGGCTTCGTCTTGAATCTCGTTAGGAAGGATGATCAACATACTGAGATTCTTCCCGACATACGGCAGCTCCAGAACCTGACTGTTGATCTCCGGGATTAAGGCCAAAGGAAACTTTGATTCCTGATACATCATCTTCACTGGTTTAGTTTGAGTCTGCAAAGCATTAATAGATTAATAGAAACTTGTCACACATCCTCATATTACTGTTGAAAATATTTTTAAAAAGAGCATGAAATCTCACCTTGTTCAGCTTGAACTGTCCATCTCTGGTGGCTTCCTTTGGGAATTTCTTCTCCCAGTTCCCCTTGAAGTAGACGGCGTTCACCAAGACCAGTCTCGTCATCGAATCGATGGATCCCTGTGAGAGCAAGTCTTTGATCTTCTCTGAAATCGAAATGGATATTTTGCAGTTAAGGCGCTGGTTTGAACTGGTTCACATACAGTATGAAGAACACTATCTGTCTCAAAGCTCATGACAAAGTTCTTACAGAAATGTAAACTTAATGGCCAAAATGTTGCTTAATGTAATCCTACTAACAAAATCGCTGAAAGTATTTCAAAACTTTATACTCTAAAGAGCTAACAGGAAATGTTTTTAGCATGTTTTGGCAAGGTTCTATCAAAGCTATGAACAAACGTTAATACAACATATTTTAGTTATATGGTCTTCAGTAATGTTTTCAAAATGTTAACATAAAAATATTTATTCATTGTTCATTACCTTCGTCTAATGAGTTGAAACATGTTTTTTAGAATGTTCTGAGATGTTTTTTAATTAAATAAAACTGTTTTTTTTTACATTCTTAAATGACATTTTAAGGGAGTTAGCAAAATGTTCTCAAAACGTTTTTTTTTGTTGTTCTTTTAAGCTCATTTCAAGAACCCCTGTTAAAGCAAACACAGCCCTTGGAAAGTCATTCTGCTGAACTGAAAGTGCAGCAAAACACTTTTACATTGAAATTAAAAAAATAAACACAGAAAAACGCTAAGAAATGATCACCAGAGCAAACCAAGATTTCGACAGGAGTGTTTGAGAAACTGGCTTCTATGCTAGTGGTAATGAGTGTGAGGGTGTGGTGACGAGTAGCAGGTGTGTGTAATTAGTCCAGGAGTGAAGCGTGATGGGAAATAGAGTCCGTGGGTGTAATCCTGTGTTGGCTGGAGTGCCCTCTGGCGGAGCTTGAGGGAACTCCAGCTGAATATTGTGACACTGGTTTTACCTTGTGTTTTTTTCTCCACCCATTTGTTGATGTCGACTCGTGCAGCCTCTGATTTCTTCTTGAAGTCCACCTTCTCCAGTCCAGCTTGATAGTATTTTTGTGCATCACTGAGGAATTTCTGTAACATAGCAAATCGACTGAATAAGAGATCATTTCCAGCACCATGAATTATTTGCTTTGAGTCTTACCTCCACAAACTGGTAGGATTGCTCTCCGTAGAGGCGGTTGGCAAGACTCAACACATACGGGGCTCCTGGTTTGTTCAGTTGACTCATGAGCTTGTTGAAACTGGAATGAATTTCCTCTTCAGTTTGTACTGCTTGTGTAGGACACTTCTGTTTGCATCAACAATGTCACAATTAATCCCCAAGCCTATATGTACCGCTATCGAAAATACATTGCAATCATAAAGTCGCAATCATTTGAAATCATGTAAATACTCATACTAAACCTCGAGTTGAGGAGGTATCTCAAACTTTTGGGTTTGTTGTGTCATGGATGGTTCATGTTGACTCTTGACACCGCAGAGCATCTGGGGCTTCTGGGCTGCTGGAGTCGCAGCACTGGGTTTGGCAGGACTGTTAAAGCCCAAAACCTACACAGCATTGTTGTATATAATGCATTTTCAATTATGAACAACTGGCCATAAATACATATAAATGTGAGATCACCTTAAACATCTGTGCCGTTGTGTTTCCTTTAGCTCCGAGCGACACCATGGCCAGAGCCGAGGAGATGCTGATCGGAGAGTAGAACACATTTCCTGATACGTTTCCTCCGCTGATCTTCTTGGACAGGTTTAGAGAAAACTGTGTGTTTGCTGAAGACAAACGCTCCATTTTTTCAGGCTGTGCAAGAAGTAGCAGTAGTTTAAATAACATCAATAAATTATATTATTGTGCTGGATACCATCCAAACTGCATATAGAAAAGTACCTCTAACAAACAAGCATTACCTGGAGCGATCAGCAGAAATGGTGAAGTTTCTCAGCCGGTCTGAGGCGAATGAATCAATTGTTATGGGTGTCTTGCTAATAAATGAAGCCTCACCCTAAACTGTTTATCCAAGGCCAGCCTAAAATATCAATGAATGTTTCTATTAGATATTGTTATATTTATCCACTTGGAACACCATCAAACAGAAACTGAATGATTCAGTTTTCATTTCACTCCTATCATAGAAGTCATATAATGGAAAGAACAATAAATCTAAATTGTATCTTTCACAATTTGTCATTTTAAATCCTGGTGTCTGTGCAGCCCTTAACAGATGAGCTCAGCAGTCAGGAACCAATGGCTTGTGAGCCACACCTGCCTCTTTGGCACAAGAAAAAACCACAAGAAAAACAAGAAAAAAAAAATCCTTTTACTGCAACAGCTTCTTTGCTGTGCCAAAAGACATTTCAAAACATCTCTTTAAAAACTTCTGAGAATGCTGACTATTTCTAAAGCAATACAAACGTTTATGTGCACATGAGAAGCCATTAAACTTATATAGCATTTAGGACAATGCGCAATGAGTTACTTATTGGGCCATCAGCTTATTTTGCAGTGTGGTTTCTTGACTTTGGCAGAATATGCATTAAAGAGACCTAAGATCTTCCCTAGTGAAAGACAAATTTTGATCACCTTTTAACAGTACCAGTCTTCAGTTTTCATAGATCCCTTGGCAAATAGGACAATGCACACAGTTGTGTTATGTCATCAGCCCATTTCGTGTCATGGTTTCTCCACAACCACAGTGTTAAATTGGACATCAGGCCAAGATATTGCTATAGAGCCTAGAGTTATTACTATAAGGAAAATCAAATTTTGATCAAGTAGATCTCTTAATTCATGTACATGCTCTTGTTTTATTCATAGTAAGATGGTAGTGATGCACAAAGGAAATAGGTTATATAAAACTACACGTTGAAAGCATGTAAAAAATTTGCCATGTGCACGTGAATAGTTTCTCAAAGGTGTGCATTCTTGTGTGCATGCAAAAGTGTGTATTTTATTTTTATTTAACTTTTATTTTAGATATTATTTTAGGGGCTCTGTATGTTTTCACTTCAAAACAATCTAAGAAAAAGCCCATGAGAAAACTGAAAGTATTGACAGATGACTGTACATGCAAATATAAAGCGGAAAATAGTGCTGTAAGAACCGTTTATGTTAAATATGGCCTGCTAATCTGGAACAGTATGAAATTTTTAAATGGAAAATGTCTAGTAACTCTGCATATTTCACACTGAATTCATTGTATACTCAAATTGATAGTGAAGTGTATTTGTCCAGTAATGAGTCAAAGTCCCTTGACTTTGTTCAAAATGAACAATGAAACCTCTCATTACAACAAACAAGAAATAGATACAATGTAAATAAATAAGAGATTATATGTCAGAATGCTCACTTTGTGAGTTTTTACATAAACACAGTCAAAGTAACTATACTGTTCTTCACTCAAGCCTATTTAGGAATTGTAAAGATTAACTTATAAAAACAAACATAAAATAATATTTTTTTAAAAAAAGTGGTAATTGCTGTACACAGTATGTTACAAAAAGACGTTAAACAGTTTTATTCATCTCATATTTATTACTGTAATGTGTTTTTGTCATAATTTTGTTACAGTGCAATGCATGGGAAAAAAAGAGAGAAACGCAAACACTTGGTATTATCACTGCATCATCACTGCCATCTTCAAGGAGAGCAGAAGCATCCATAAAACAGAATGCTGTTGGAGGGATTATGACGGATGAAGAAAAGGAACGGATGGTCTGCAATAAAGGTTTTGGGGGGTAATGGTATTGACGTTATAATGGTCATGCCGATGCCGGTGGCTGCAGCTGCTTCGGTTCCTTCCTCGTTTACTTCAACAAAGGCTTTGTGAATCACCCCCGACACCACCAGGTCTTTGTTGGGCGACATGCCTGAAAGATTGACCTTCTGTGGGTCAAACGCATCCTCCATTCCCATGCTGCGTAGAAACTCTACCATCTTGTAGGTTTCCTCCATCTTAAATTTGGGCAGAGATACTTCAACTACCTCTTGAAACATCTTACTGGGTTTGGTCCACTCCATGAGTTTCTCATAGGTCAGTGCCTTTTCAAGCTGGATAATAAGAGAAGCTTGTGAATTTCATTCAAAAATATATAAAAAATGCAAGTCGTGTGGACAGTAACACTTAAAGGATTTATATATTTATGCAGCAACCATCAATTCCAAATATTGAAAAACACACCATATAAACTCTGCTGTCTCACCTTCTGAAGGCCAGTGGTTTCGTCTTGAATCTCGTTAGGAAGGATGATCAACATACTGAGATTCTTCCCGTCATACGGCAGCTCCAGAACTTGACTGTTTATCTCTGGGATCAGGGCCAGAGGAAACTTTGACTTCTGTCGCATCATCTTCACTGGTTTAGTTTGAGTCTGCAAAGCATTAATAGATTAATAGAAAGAAGTCCTCATATTTCATGGCTGTTAAAAAAGGCGTGAAATCTCACCTTGTTCAGCTTGAACTGTTCATCTCTGGTGTCTTCCTTTGGGAATTTCTTCTCCCAGTTCCCCTTGAAGTAGATGGCGTTCACCAAGACCAGTTTTGTCTTGTCATCGACAGATCCCTGTGAGAGCAAGTTCTTGATCTTCTCTGGAATTCAAATTGACACATTTTTTGAGCATTGATTTAAAGAAATAATGTTAAAGAATCTGTCTCAAAGCCCCTGACATCATTCTAATAGAATTGACACTTCAGGGCCAAATATGATGTGTTGCAAGTATTACACTGTGAACAAAACTGGTCTCATGACATAAATATACCTGGGTGCACTTTGTAGCTAGACACCAAATATGTACCGATAAGTACATATCACTGCAGTTTCAAAAAGAAAACCTTAACTTCCATAGAGCTATGTAGCTCAATTCAAGAACACATGAAGCCAAACATGGTTTTGAGAACCTCAAAGGTGTTAAGGTGCTGAAAAATGCAGTGTAGACTACATGTAAAGTTCAAATTAAGTTCATGCTGGTTTTCACCTTGTGTTTTTTTCTCCACCCATTTGTTGATGTTGACAAGTGCAGCTTCTGAATTCTTCTTGAAATCCATCTTCTCCAGTCCAGCTTCATAGTATTTTTTTGCATCACTGAGGAATTTCTGCAACATAGCAAATCAACTGAGATACAAGTGAAATTAGAGTAAGCAATTTATTTGGTTTGAGTCTTACCTCCACAAACTGGTAGGATTGCTCTCCGTAGAGGCGGTTGGCGAGACTCAACACATACGGAGCTCCTGGTTTGTTCAGTTCACTCATGAGCTTGTTGAAGCTGGAATGAATTTGGTCGGCTGAAACAGGAACTGGCGTCCCGTAGTGTGTGGGAGGATCGGTAAAGCTGAGGACCTACACAGCATTATTGTTTTAACAAATATATATAACTTCACTTTTGATTATCTATTGTTTTGCGGTGATGCAATATAAGCACTTTTTGATTCCACAAAGAACCCTTTTGTGCAAGGGAACGTTTCCATGTAAATGGTCCTCCATGAAACCACAGATGCCAATAAAGAACTGCTATATTTAAATATGAACAACTGACCATAAAAATGCATAAGTGTGAGATCACCTGAAGCATCTGCATCGCTGTGTTTCCTTTAGCTCCGTGTGATTTTGTCATCATTTACTCTAAATCTGTATGAATTTCTTTGTTCTGCCAAATATTAAGGAAGATATTTTGAAGAATGTTTGTAACCAGGCTGTTTTGAGTCACCATTGACTCTCATAGTAGAAAAAAATATATATTATGGAAGTCAATAGTGACCCAAAACATCACTAAAAGATCACCTTAAACATCTGCGTTGCTGTGTTTCCTTTAGCTCCGAGCGTCACCATGGCCAGAGCCGAGGTGATGCTGATCGGAGAGTAGAACACATTTCCTGATACGTTTCCTCCGCTGATCTTCTTGAACAGGTTGAGAGAAAATCTTGTGTTTGCTGCAGACAAAGTCTCCATTTTCACAAGCTGAGCAAGAAATAGCAATAGTTTAAATAACAGCAGGTCTTCTTCATCATTAACACAAGCTGTTGGTTCTATTAGAACCGTTTTAATTGATAAATTATATTGCTGTGTAGATATACCATAACATTCAGAAAAAGTACTTTTAATAGAAAAGCGTTACCTGGAATAATCAGCAGAAATGAAGTTTCTCAGCGTGTCTGTGTGGAATGAATTGATAGTAGTGGGTGTCAGTCTAATAAATGATGCCTCACCCTAAAACAACTAATCCAAGTCCAGCCTTCTTGCAAAAAAAATTTCAAATATTAATTGATGCACTTATCCACTTAAATGATTCATTCTTCATTTCACTCTTTGTGTAGTACATTGAAATCAAATAAGAGTGAGTAGGTGAAGAAACAAAACCTGAATACAAGAAAGATAAATCATAATATTAAGTCATTCTTAATCATAATGTGTGTATGAACCAATAACAGATTAGCTGATAAAGGATGGAAGTAGGTGTCACTGTGAAACTTTTTTAGAAAACATTATTTAAAAAAATGCTTAATGATAATCCTCAACACTCAAGCTCAAGCTTGTCTAAATGATGTTTAGTTACAGTTACAGTTATTAACACTTCATGTAGTAATTGTGATATGTGTAGTTTTTACTATGTGGGATTGTCAGATGATTGGTTGCCTATAACAGGTAATGTGTTGTGGACACTTGTGAGATCAAACATAAATTATGGTACTGCAGTGGCCATTAAAGTAATTATTTAGTTATTTAGTTATTTTTCATGCAAAGCTACCACAATAGACATGCAACCCAAGTTTCTGCAAATAAGTATGTGTCTTTTCAGCAGAAGGGGGCTCTACCACCATTACAGTTTTTTCAGTCGCTAACAAGCGCTTACCCATACTTCAGATACTTTTTCTAAACTCTTAACACAGACTCACACCTACAAAACACAACTGGCCAAATGGATAATTTTCATCTCAAAAATACATTTTGTTAAATATATACTAACTCTTCATTTCAAAATAGAACACATCTTTCTCTGCACACACTAACTTTACCAAAACACTGGAAATCTGACTCAAAATGAAATTATTCTGTCAAAGAATAACACTTGTTTTCACTTCACAAGGTACATGCAGTCAATCAAAGTACACCAGGTTTCAAAATACTGGCTATTGTTGACATTACAAAAACTGCATAGACTTTTATGTTTCAGGGTCTAAAAAAACCCCAAAATGACTGTATCTAATTTCTGCGATCTTCAGGGTTAGGCCACATGTTTTCATCAACATCACATCTGATGTTATCCAAGGCGATGAACCTGGGATAAAACCGCCTGGTGTGTTGGTTTCACCCTTGGCAATCATCAACTGTGATGTCCCTGCAGCCAGCATCCATGGCTTCAAGGAGGTACATCTGGTCATGTGGCTGATGGTCCTAAACCTTCCACCACCACGCATTCTTACACCTCTACCTTGCCCTCTCCTTGGGTCTGCTCTTGTCCCTGGGACCTTTGCTTTTATTCTTCATCATCCAGAAATTACAGTGTTTGTCTCTTTCTGTTTCTATTTCCAAAAACATAATTTCTCAAAGTCCTCTTTTTACAGTTTTTTCCGATTGCTAACACACAATTTTTTTAACTAGTGTGGTTTTATCAAAATACTTACAGTTTTTTACAGATGCTAGGACCCATTTCTCAATACTTAGTTCACTTTTGCAGAACTCTTCACACAGTGAGCACAACAGAAGTCTATGTGG
>JAUMHE010000021.1:2132664-2166365 GCA_032359235.1 Enteromius mattozi
ATAAACTGTTTTAAACTTTCTAGCTAGGCTTTTTCAAGCCAACTTAAAGTTTGCCTCCAAACTTTACTATCTAGTTTCACGATTGTTACCCCAATTTTATTGTCCAAACAATAAACAGCTAGTATTTAGGTGGAAACCGTGGTAAATGTCACGTTCATGACTCCATTCTGCTCCATGAGACAGACTGGAGCTGCTGTTTTTATTGTCTCACAGTAATATAACCCTCTCTAAGCCTGTCATAACATATGGCTCCATGCAGGATTTGGTCTCTTCGCTTACATAGTTTATGGCCTGCAGGTATGTTTTTCTCATACAGGTGTTGTGAGAAGAGGTTACAGCCCTGCAACAATAACTCATTACAGCAGACAGATCATGCTAATAGAAATGTATTGACTTTCAGTTTTACTGCAATTGGCCTTGCTTATGGATACACTTAAAATGTAACATTATGTGTCTATAAATGTTAATACTACAACAACAACAACGTTTTTACACATTATTTTATGAATTAAATTATTTTAATGCATTAAATAGAACTGGAAAATGAACTAAATCAGTGTAACTTTTATTCTACACAAAGCACTGCATTTTTTAACTGTAATCAAGTTACAGTAGTACCATGTTTATGAATAGATCTCATGAAAATAATTTTTTAACCTTTTAATAGCGTATTTTTGCATGTCGACATTGAAATGACAGTTACACTTGTAATTTAAAAAAACATATTATAGTTTTATTTGTTGTACCGCATTTATGCAGATCAGTAGAAATAACGTTTTTGTATTATAGTAATTGTTCTATAGCATGTACAGTATTTAGTTTTTTTCTTTTTTTGCATAAACCTTGTGAAAAGACTCTCTCTCTATATATATATATATACAAAATAAATTGTCAGTTAAAAAAAAAATATATATATATATATAGTTTTTGTCTATTTTACCACAGTTGTAAAGTGAGTTCTGGAAAGGCACAAATTAAACAATATTATTATTATTATTATTATTATTATTATT
The DNA here is from genome assembly GCA_032359235.1 of Enteromius mattozi. Classification (NCBI taxonomy): domain Eukaryota; kingdom Metazoa; phylum Chordata; class Actinopteri; order Cypriniformes; family Cyprinidae; genus Enteromius; species Enteromius mattozi. Next base: position 2,133,678 of record JAUMHE010000021.1, read on the forward strand.
ATTATTAAAACAGGTACATTTATTATAATTACATTTTTTATGCAAAATATAATTTCTTATTTTTCTCATTAGATTTTAAAATAAATTATATTTATTAGTAGTAGTTATTTTTTTTTTTTAGAACTGAGATCTTTCTGCATTTGGCTTGCTTCCAGCCAGGAGTTTGTTGATGTCTCGGCCTCTTGTGAGGTAAGACATCACCTCGAGTGAAATTACAAGACAAGCATAATAAAACACATACCAGCTCAGCCCAGACTTTACTCATCCTCACGTAAAGCCGCCCCGCGCTGCAGACAGACATGCCTGCCAGCACCCGTGGGTGACATGGGCTCGTCTGCGAGGGTCTGTGACTCATCTGTGCAGGCAACAGGTCCATCTGGAAGATCTGTGTCTGAACAGAGCCACACCAACACATGCATGTGCCGTTTTACCTCACAGAGCCGCCTGAGGCCAGGTGTAGCTTCCCATGATGCAGACACAAACTACAGTGAACAAATGTCAGGGAAGTGTTGACCTCCTCACCTGCGTTTCTTCTCTGATGTGGCGCAATTGCCCATTTGTTACCGTTTGATGTCTCGGTAAAAGCTTTGCAGTTTGGCAACTGGACTAAACATGCAGGTTACACTTTAGTGGCTGTCCTTTAACACGAGGTGTAGAGAAAAACCTGTGATGTTGGGGAATAGTTGAACGTGGGAAGAAAATGTGCTGATTATTTAGGCAGCCTAACCTGCAGGCCACAGGAGCCGCTTCCTGAGAAACTTTTCTGCTTGTTCACAGATTTCTAGAGATTACCGGCTCTTTCATCCCCTGGCGTAATATGCAAGCGTATAATGCTTAAAGAAATTTTAGAACAGAATCAAAGTGTTGGGAAAGGGAAAAAGACTGGAGGGGCTTATGGATTGCACTTTCCCATGAATCAAAAATAAATTGAGATGTTCAAAAAAGAAAGAAAAAAATGTTATTTTTTGACATCAGTTGTATCAATACTATAATATATTGATCAAGTTTTATTTGTTGTATAATAATTGTAATGTAAAAAATAAATAATAAATAAAATAAAATAATAAAATAAAAAATAAAAACTTTGTATAAATCAGTTTTTATACAATAAATTTTTTTACATTTTAAGACCATATTTTTTGCATTTTTACATTAGATAACTATTAATAACTATTACACAAATTTGTAATGCAAAAAACTATATTATATTATTTCTATGTTATTTGTTGCTTATACAGATAAATAATATAATTTTATATTACAGTATTTTTTTCTGCAATTATGTATTACAGTATTGGAAAGGTAATGCAAATGACCATTGAGAATAATGCAAATAAATAAATCAAATAAAATACCACATAATATGAATGTTTGAAAAATGCGGCATATAAATGTTTGAAATGCATAATGGTAATGATACTGGAGGATTATAACGCTTAATTGTCATGAAAATAATGTTATAGAATGACTTTTGTGCACATTTGAATGCTAAAGGACAAATAAAGGATAGTTCTTCATGCATGTATCTATGGCATCACTGCGAAAAACCCGTGAATTCTTAATTTCTAAAGAGACTGAAGAACAAGTTGTGAACGTGTGATTAGGCACAAACTCTTCTGAAGCCATATAATGAGCATGTTTCTTTGGATGTTATTTAAGTGACCTATTTACGTGCAAGAGAGCTGACAATGTTTGACATTGATTTCTCTGTATGTTATTTGTCATTGTTACTGTCATAGACGTCAGACTCAGGATGACGCTTGATGGGAAGCAAATGGGAATCATGGGAGACAAGCTTTTTTCCTATGACACTCATTCACAAATCAATATTGATTTTGTTATTTATGCATTGCTCATGAACATGCATATTGATGTGTGCACTCTTACATGCATGTACAAGCCTGAAACATGAACTTGTCAGTGTTGGTAATGTTAAACTCAAACAATTTAATTTAATTTAATTTAATGCAAATAAAACAAAAAAATATATACAGTTTATAAAAATAACAGCCAATTTTAAAATATTAAAAAGTTCTATAATACTATATACCATAGCACTGAACATATGCATTGAGTTATAACATTTATGCATCAAAATTTTGTTCTGAATTGTGTTTCATTCTCAGCATTGTCTGAAGGGGTGCTAGTGTAAACTCTTCTATGATCAGTTTATTTATTTGTTATTATGCACATGCAAGTCAACAGCTGATATTTCAGCCTGCCGTAACATGTCTGTAGCTTTGTTGTAGGATGCAGGTATTGGAACTGTTAGTGAGTTTTCTGACATGTTGGCTGTGATAAAGCTTGTTGTGTGTTTGTTTATTGTATTTCAGGATGCGAGTGTGTCTTTGACCCTCTCCCCACTGCTCCAAATCCACGCCGGTGTCCGTTTACTGTTTCTACAGCTGTTTGGGATGTTGTCTTTACTTTGCACCCGTGCTGCCAATATAGCTTCAAATCCCCTTCCCCCGGTTCCCTACAATCCTCTAAGGCCCATCCAGAGTCCAGATGAGACCTAGCAGCACGATAGTGACAGGATAATTAACATAATCCACTGACAGAATCAAACTGTTCCATTATGGGACAATAAATAGATTTTAAGTGACATATTTTTTACCTTTATAAGGGCCAGTTCTCTAACCTTAGTATATGTATGTGCCATCTCTAAAGAAAATTCTTACATTTAATCTTTGAATGCAATTAGAAGAATAATACTATATAGGGCTAATACCAGTGAAATGACATCAATATCAACAAAATCCATCTTTACACTCCAGAAGTGGCATTGAATATGCATCTGAAGTGGCATTTAGGACTAAGAGATGTCACAATACACTTACAGTGCTGTTGCAATTGCATATATAATGCAATAAAGTTTATTTAAATAAATCTAAAATAGATTTGTTTTATAGAACTACGAAATGCCACCTTAAATATGATATGAAGACCTGTCAGTAGGTGGCGGCAAATCGCTGTCTAATAAGTGAGTCGTTGATTCATTTATTCAGCTGATTCATTCATGAATGAAGCATGTGGCCATCTTTATGAATGGCTTATTGAATCATCGCTTATAAATTATCTCTAGTTAACTACATTCCTCTAATGAATCAATTATTTTCCAATTAACTGGTCAAACCTGGGGTGTTTCCTAAAAGCAGCTGTGGTCAGCAATAGAGTTCAATAGAACCAACATAGTTAGCTAATGAACAACAGTTAAATATTAAAGGGACAGCTCTCACCATAATGTCGTTCCAAACCCATAAGACCTTCGTTCATCTTCAGAACACAAATGAAGATATATCTGATGAAATCCAAGAGCTCTCTGACCCTCCATAGACAGGAATGCAACTCAAATATTCCCAAACCCAGAAACATAGGATATCCAACCCGACCTCACGTCAATTCGTACATATTTTATGAGCTGGCTAATTCGTACAATTTCGCTTGTACAAATTCATATGATTTTGATTGGAGAAGAAATGTTGTTATTTTTGTTGTATTGCTGTCTATGGAGGGTCAGAAAGCTCTTGGATTTCATCAAAATATCTTAATTGTGTTTTACGGGTTTTGAACGACACGAGGTTGAGTAATTAATGACAGAATTTTCATTTTTGGGTGAGCGATCCCTTTAAATGTTCACGATTTGATCCGAAAATCGAGTCTGAAACATTTGTAGTTCAATCACGAACTGAATCGTTTCAGCTATTTTCTCACTTATAATGAGGAAGTCATTGATTGATTAATTGATTCAAAACAGCTGATTAAAGTGTCTTCACTGACTCATCCGGTTCGTTCGAATGAATCATTCAGATAAGAAAGTTACGAAACACAACATTCAGCAAAACTCTATACTGACAACAGCTATGCTATGTCACATAATATTAACTTGAACACAACATTAACAATTTTATTCATTAATTATTTATTTACAATTGTATAAAGTTTATAGTAGGTCTTGAAAGAAGGGTAAATGATGGTCTGGTTAAATCCTGCATCGGTAGACGGACATGGTATTTCAGATAGCCGTTCTAGACCAGATTAAAAGAAGACTTTTTCATGTTTATATACCTTATACTTGGCAGTGCCTGGTACTAGACGCCTTTAAACAGAGGGACGATCTCAACTATCTGCCTGTATTTTCACCTAGCGTGATCTGCTCAGGGTCAAACATTCCCTCCTCTCCGGCCTGTCAGCAACAAGTCATTACAAACAGTTCATCGTGAAATTCCTTTGGATTTGACCTCTCATGCCTCCATTTCTGGTGCCGCGTGTATTTGAGTACTTGTGATGCTTTGATATGAACAGCACCTCAGGATGTTGATTCAGAAAGTTAAAAGACAGTTCACAGGTCACTCTTTTAGCTGATACGCTCCTCAGAAATCAGCATAATTAGCTATTTATGTCCAGGTGTTCACACACCCTGTGTGTTTAGAGGCTCTCTGGAAGGCCTCGGGTGACAGCGGTCTGTTGTTTGGCTTGTGGACAGATTAGATTGAGATAACAGCTCTTTTTTCAATGTGACTGGTATGATTGCCATTGAGCTCTTAAGTGTTTGTGGAGTTTTTCTCCTCAGGGTAGCTGACCCTGAAGTAATACACTCAGCTCAGGTTTATCTGTTCAGATGCGGCTCATTTTACGTGATTAACCCTTAGATACCAGATGCATTGATTTTTAATTTTTTTCTAGCAACATAAATTTGAGCACTCTTACCTTAAAAAATGCCAGTGAGTTATTTAAAAACATAAATACTTAAATAACTCTCAGAAATAAAGGTACAAAAGCTGTCACTGGTGCAGTACTTTTTGAAAGGGACATGTTTGTACCTAAATGGTCCATTTTGGTACCTTAAAGGTACATATTAGCACTTAAAGTGTACATATTTGAACCTAATAGGTAAAAGTCTACCTTTTGAAAAGGTAGCACCCCAGTGACAGCTTTTGTACCTTTATTTCTGAGAGTGTACTACAAGAATGTAAACAACGGGTTTTAGACCTTATTAATAAGTCCTGACCAACAGGTCAACGTTTTTCCATTACTTTATCTCTTCAGATGAATTTAACCAGTTTCATGTATTATATTATTATATAAGTCAGTTGAACTTAAGTTTTTAATTTAAAGTGGAAATGTAGCTTAAAATTTTAAATTGGTTTACTATTGAGTCTGAATCTATTTGCAATTCAGTTCTGAATCATTTGTATAGTTTGCTCATGCATTGATCTGTTTTCTCACTCACATTTTTGCTTAAAAATAATTGAAACCAAACCTTCAATGAAGAAGATCTTTAGGTTTTATTTGTCTGGCTTTGTATAGTATTATTATTGTTGTTGTTGTTGTTAGTAGTAGTAGTACATTTAAAGAATTGTTTTCTTTTAATAATTTTTTTATTTAATTATTTAATTATTTTAAATTCAGCCTAAGTGTATATTTCCATATAGACTATTGCCTAAGGTGCATTGTGCAAACCATGAGTCTGTGTGAAATTAATTTACAAATGATGAAAAACCCAAAGCATCATTTCTGCACAGGAAATTGGTTGCAAGTAATGAAATCTTACTCAGACTGCTAAAGAATTTACAAAACCTTGTTTCCTGAAGTTTACAAAGAGACTGCACTCAAATGATCTGTTTATATTCAAATAAAATGCTGGGGGGAAAAATGAAGCCATTAAAAGCCATTAAGATAAAATTGTTCTTAATTTATAATATTATTATTATTTTTGTTTTAATCAATCATTTAATTTGTATACTTTTTTCCACTTTGAAGCTTTATGATATGCACAAAATTGTCATGCTAAATAAATAAAACCATTAGTGTAATAAGAACAATTTGTGGTCAGTGATTGCTTGTTTATTTATTTATTTTTTAAATGAGAAGAAATTAGTACATTTTATTCATCAAGGATGTAAGAAATTGATCAAAATAACAGTTTAAGATTTTATAGTGTTACAAAATTCTTAAAATGAATTCAGTTTAAAAGAAGCCTAAGAAATAAATCTGCAAATCATAAGTCAATGTAAATATTAGTGCTTCCAAAGAATTAATCCAAAATAAAAGTGTGTGTGTACTGTGTATATATAAAGACACACACATGCAGTACATATTTTGAAAATATTTACATGTATTTACACATCTATATTTATATTAATATAATTTATATTATCTATAGATATATTTAATATATAAACAACATATTGTTTTCCCGAAATATATACATGCATGTATGTGTATTTATATGTACATAATAAATACACATTTTATTAAGATATTGTGATTAATCACGGTTTGACAACAGCAGTAATAAATATGCATTGTCCTGGTTTCGATTTCTTAATAACTATGCTTTAATGCCTTTTTGTATGTACTTTCATTTGTGATGTTTTAAAATACTAGGCAGCTCACTAGCTTTAGTAATCCTGATGTATTAATAGTTGATGTGTGTCTCATAATACAGAGCAAATGGACCTTTTGAAGAGCATCTGCAGGAGTCTGCCACAGATGGAAGGTAAAAGCTCATTCATCATGGCCCAAAAGGCACCGCCTCTCCATAATACAATCATAAACGTGTTCTGATGGTGATAAAGCGTGTTTGTTTGAAGCTCTGCGCTGTGTTGGAGGGACGTACGTCTGTGTCACGCTGGCCAGGGTTAAATACAGAACAGCTCGCCCCAAAAACTGTGGGCGAGGTCACACCCCAGAATCTTTGAAGTGTCTTCTCTCATTGGAGCGCTGCAGACAGGGATACACATGTGCACACAAACAAACACAGATGGTCTTTCCCATGGAAAACATATGGACGTTTTCCAGCTCTCTGAGCTAAGCGGGCTAATTTCCCCAATCTCCCGTCCATCTGACTTAACCTTTCCAGAAGTACCTGATCCCGGGGAGAAATACCCTTAAAGTCTGCGTGACCGGCCCTAGACTGTGGGAACGGCACTGTTGACTCTTCACCCATAAAAACGCCTCACAATTACAGAGAGAAGGACAAGTAGACGTAAATTAGACAGGAATCCAGCTGCCCGTCACTGCACAGAGCTTTATAATCAAGATCATCAGTCTCTGGGAGGGTGATAGCACATATATGCTTTCTGATCCAATACTATGAATAATAAAGACCAATACAGCTGTGGATAGATAGATAGATAGATAGATGTTTAAGAATAAACAAAAAACGTTAAGAGTGTAATTAATCATTTTACTTCAATAAGTATGTATTTTTCCAAGCTTAAAATGTGTAAAAAGTGTCATGTTAAATAAATAATAAGTCATTAGTATAAAATAAACTCAAACCTTTTGGATCAGTATGATTTCATGTAAAAAAAAATAAGTGTTTTTATTAATCAAGGACATATTATTTTTTACATTTTATTAAATTAAGTGGATTAAATGATTAATAAATAAATTAATATATTTATTTGAAACTTATTAAATTTAATAAAAGTAACAGTAAAGATTTATAATGCTGTTCTTTTTAACTTTCTGTTTATCAGCAAATCCTGAAAAATAGTTTCCACAAAAATATGAAGCAGCTTTCAACATTGATAATAATAATAAATGTTTCAAATTTATTCTGATTAAATAAATGTTTTTGCATGAGAAATATTCAATACAGTTAAAAAAAAAAAAAAAACTATGGTCAGTAATGCTTTTATTTAAAGAAATTAACATTTTTATTCATAGAAGTTTGCATTAAATATATTAAAAGTGGCGATGAGGACTTTTATAATATTACAAAAGATTTCTATTTCCAATAAATGCTGTTCTTTTGAATTTCTATTCATCAAAGAATCCTGAAGTGAAACGTATCGCAGTTTCCACAAAAAAATATTCAGCAGCACAACTGTTTTCAACATTGATAATAATCAGAAATGTTTCTTGAGCAGCAAATCAGTATATTGGAATGATTTCTGAAGGATCATGTGACGCTAAAAACTGAGTAAGATGCTGAAACTTCAGATTTGCATCACATGAATAAATTATATTGTAAAATATATTTACATAGAAAACACTTCTTTTAAATAGCAATAATATTTCATAATTTTTAAATGTATTTTTAATAATCAAATAAATGCAGAATAAATGCATAAATTCAGCTGTGCATCACAGAAATAAATGACAATTTACTATGTATTCACATGGAAACCAGTTATTTTAAATTGTAATAATATTTCACAGTATTACTCTTTTTACTGTATTTTTTCTTAAATAAATGCAGCCTAGGTGAGCAGAAGAGACTTCTTTCAAAAACATTAAAAATGTTTTGCTAACCCAAACATTTGATTTGAAGTGTAGCAATAGTTCAAGTTAAATCATAATCATTACAGATGAAACATTTGCACACATGCTTTAAGAGGGAAAAATCATATCTGACATGAAGCGGTCTGGAAAAGATGAAGGCATGACTTTTGAAATAATGTGTTCATGGTTCAGTAAAGGTATAGTGCATTGAACATGAACTTAACATGGCACAGCTGCTGGCCTGATGTTCCTGCTGCTTTACTGAAGTGTAATTCGACCACTTCACTGGAGTCTCTAAATCTGTGCAGACGGCAGACGCTGCATTGCAGACCTGCGCGTTTATATGCCCGGTTGCAGAAAGCACTTCTTTTTTTACAATCAAGGATATTGATTTACAAAACACTGAACAAAGTAAGGTGATGGATTTATCTGTTACAGAATCAATTTGCTGATTTGCATGGACTTATACATAAACAATTCAGAGATGTTAAGCATCATGTAACTCCTGAGGCCTTTTACCTCCCATAACATCAAAGTCCAGATTTACACAGCTCCAAACTCCAAACTAATGCTATCTTTACTGCTTTTGTTGGTCCTTCTGGTGTTTGTGCTTCTACAGCATGTTGTAAATGTGTCTTACTGTTTCTTTGACTATAAAGGTGACTATAATAATATGATTTTTTTATATATATATTTAAAACAAGGCAAGGTCGGTACACAGGAGAAACACTCGGAAAACAAGACTTGGAAAGGAAAAATGGGGAAAACGCTTTGTAAAGAAGTACACTAACAATACTCAGTGGTTAGGCTAATGCACACAAACCTCTTTTAAAGTGGAGGGTTAACGAGGGGGTGGAGCTGATTAGGTGTGATGGGAACTAACAAGGGGGCAGAGACTGAACAGGGGAACACTGAAACAGTGGGGAACACACTTCATAATAAGAGTCCTTAAAGCATAACACAAACACAGACCGGGGTAGCACATAATACAGTCCGGGGGAAAGTGCCCTCTACAGGAGTTCGTGGGCACTCCAGCTGGTCATCATGACAGACCGCACTAATTTGCATACATTTTTTAAATTAAAAAAATATATAAATTTGCTGCAGTAAATCAGGGCGCTAAATATGTCATGCAAAATAAATAAATAAATAAAATAAACTTTTTTATTCACATATTTTATTTGGCATATTCTCCAAAAATGTAACATTGTGAGTTGCAAAACTTAAAATAGGGGAAAAAACAGCAAAACAATATTAATATCTTTAAAAAAAAAAATCGTATTTACATTTTTTTCATGTATTGTCCAAAAGTATATATATGGAATCATAAAACATAAAGTACACAAGCTTTTGCCAGGCTTTCCTGTGATTTTCCACCAAACACTTTCTGACCTTCATTCTCAGGTCTGTCCTGATGTCAGGAGGTCATTAAAAAGAGCCGTAATTCACATGTCATGTTCCCACAGAGCAGCGTCAGGAGCCTCTCTCTCTCTCTCTGACCCCACAGAAGTGAGGTTACGCCTCAGAGACTGAAGTCAAAAGGCCTGTCCTCTGATTTATGACCTTCTGCTGCCATCGGATCTTCTCCTGCACCGGACGCTTTTTGTGAAGCACCGAAACAGACCCTCCCAGAAACCCCCTGAAGTTTTAGGTTTCCAAAGCCCCTCGAAGTAAGTCATGAAGCTTTCAAACACATGCAAAGATGATATTAGCAACGTATTTTAATGCTGAAAATTTCTTGCATTTTTAACGTCAAGATTTTAGATAAAAATTCAGCAAATAATGTTTAATTTAAAATAAATGCTGTTCTTTTGAACTTTATACTCAAAATGTTTCACGGTTTCCGCAGAATACCAAAAATAATTAAAAAAAATGCCTTTTGAGCAGCATATTAAAATGATTCCTGAAAGATCATGTGTCACTGAAGACTGGAGTAATGATGCTGAAAATTTAGCTTTGTATCACAAGAATAAATTATATTGTAAAATACATTTACATAGAAAATGCTTCTTTTAAATTGCAATAATATTTCAAAATTTTTACTGTATTTTTAATCAAATAAATGCAGCCTTGGTCAACAGAAGAGATTTTCAAAAACATTTTAAAAATCTTATGAATCCCAAACTTTGATATAGTAGTATAAATAGAAAACACTATCATTTATTTAAGTCTTAAATCTGTGTAAAATCAATATTATATTGTAATATTAATACATGTCACTCTTAGTTCCATCTAAGGATGTTTTTTCTATAAAAACATCTATTTTTAGGCTCAGACTGTTTCTTTTGCAGGTGTGTGCCTATATTTCTTCCTGTTGCGGTTCTGTTTAGGGTAGGTTTTTTCTCCCCCAGCCTTCCTGCAACACCATTATCATGTATTATTTTCATTTGAATTATTTCAGGTCTCTTCCAGGACAAGTTCTGCTCCATCCTGTCTGTTTATGCCGATGGAGGGACAGATCATTCTGACTCATGCACAGCTCTGGCGTATCGGAGCTGCTGGGCCAAAAGAATTAGGCCAGATTTGCCACACTTCACAACCCCGATGCAAATTCCCTCACGGTGCACGAGGCTGATTGTGAACAGTCTCTCATTATACCAGCGTGGCACAATGAGAGTGGAAATCTTGGCACGCTTTGTCTTTGAGAACCCAGAAGGCTTTTCAGACAGAGTTCAGATGTGTGTAGTGCTCTATGTCTGCTAAATGCGCCTCAGACTGTATAATTGTGCTTTTACGGTGCTTACAAGACCACCCACAAAACCCCGCATCAGACGCTAACCTAAACTCACCCAGAACGTCAGCACTGCTCTTTTGCCGTTTCCTTCAGGAAATGCTTGTCTATATTTTCCTCAGCTTTAGTTATTTGCTTCTGCCTTTCCTTTCTTCTGCTTATAAACAAACATCTTTACTCTTCATTAGTTATTCATCAGGAAGCTGCCTTTGAGTATATTTGAGCAAAAGAAACTGTTTGAAGTTGCAAGATAAACCATATTTAATTTTTTTGATTAACGTAAAAATGTATTTTTTTAGCAAAACAAATTTAGTAGAAATTTAGTAATATTTTTCAGTATACATCAAATATATAGGTACTTATAAGCAAGGATATTTAATAGTTTTGTATTGCAGTTTGTGTATTTATTCCATCATTTGCAATGCTTTATGGGATATGTAGTTCATTTACTCATATATATTAGGGATATTATAGTAAATAGTTAATTAGCAATTAAACTATATATATATATATATATATATATATATACAACTATTACATTTCAGCTAGTTGCCAGGGAAATGTTTATCTTTTTTAATTTAGTAAATTTGAACTTAATTTGCTAAAAATTACAACTGAAATACAAATGACTAAAAATAATTATATAGACATAAAATGAGAAAATCAAATTTCAATGAAAAAATATTTATTTATAAAATAAATATTTAAAATTGCATTGTAAATGTAATGTCATTAATCTCACAGCTGGTAAGATTTTTTAACAATTAAAATGGATGTAAAAAAAAACAAAACAAAAAAAAGGCTTCAGAACTAACACTTAAAAGTGGATGATCACTGCTATGGAAACTTTTTTTTTTTTTTTTTTACTTTTTTTTAATCTAGTATTATATTCACATTCCAGTATCTGAAAAGCAGAGTTGAGTCAGTCTGTTGTGGCTAAATGTGTGAATCCTGACATCGCTGACATCACACTTGGAGATAAAGTTGGGTCAGATCGAGACAAGGATGATCTGTGGGCCCAGCTGTGGGAGGAGAGGAGCTGTTTGATAAGAAAACGTGTGAAAAAACTACGGACAGGACCGAAAACAGGAAGCCACAGCAGGCCACAGCGTTTGAACATCAGGAAGACAACTGCTGTTCATTCACATGTGTGTCTAAAGAGAGGAAAGAGAGAGAGAGAGCTGGAGAGGAAGAGATGAACCTGAGCAGCCCGGAGATAAAGGATCATCAGTCTTTACACACTGTAAAATAGTCAAATATTATTACAATTTAAAATAACTGTTTTCTATGTGAATATATAGTCAAATGTAATTTATTTCTGTGATGCTCAGCTGAATTTTCAGCATCATTACTCCAGTCTTCAGAGTCACATGATCCTTCAGAAATCATTCTAATATACTGATTTACTGCTCAAGAAACATTTCTGATTATTATCAATGTTTTGCTGTTTTGCTGCCCAATATGTTCGTGGAAACCATGATGCATTTTATTTTTATTTTTATTTGATAAATTGAAAGTTCAAGAACAGCATTTATTTATAGAAATCTTTTGTAATTATAATAATAATAAAGTTCTTTGATGCTAATTAAGCATGATAACGTGTTGGTATCATTAGCTTTAAATTGGAACAAATAAATATGATATTAATATGTAAGTTAAAATGAGTAATTATCCTCTATAATTATAGTTAAAAAATTATATAAATAAATGTCTACATACTTTCTTCATTATGTAAACATTAGTTTACATTTAAATAATATACACAGTCTACTGGTGTATTTTCCCAAATAATAATAATAAAAATAAGTAAATAATAATAATACAACTTTTGTCTGTAGAATAATTATCTCCATTTAAAAGTTGAATCTCAGAAAGATTTTTCCTCTTATTTTCTGAACCCGTCCCTTTCAAACACCTGAATTAATTCTGGTATGTAATGTCTGTTCTTGACCAATCAAATCCCGTTTGATAAAATCAAGTCCCACCCTCCATTTTTTACACTGAATATACTGTTTCACTTGGAAATATGTCACATTACGCAAGTAAAATGGATTTAAAAGTGTTTCTGGTGCATTGGTGCGTGTGACTGAAGTGCTTTCCGTGTTGTGTTCATGCTTTTAGAATAACAGGCCCTTGAGCTTCAGTGAGAAATAAGCTGCGTGTTGAAATGAGACAAGAAAATGGCAGGATTTCACTTCACTCAGACGCAGCCAGCAATCAGACGAGGAGCTGTGCAAGAGTATAGTGTTATGCTGTTTTCCATTTTGCACCAAATTTGTTTAGTGACCGTGTTGTGTGCGTTTTCTAACAACGTGGAAGACTAGAAGGAAATCTGAGACTGACTGGTGTGTAATCATCAGCTCTGTACCGGCATGCAGCGCTCACTTCAGAGTATTTTGATTTATAGCATTACACATGCAATCATTTTTATTTCCAATGACATCATCTTTAGTGTTTCCACACCTTCAACGCTTATCTGGTTTGGGAAACATGACGCACCTGAGCAGTTGGCAATGATTACTGGTAAGAATTTAAGAGAAATTTATAAAGAAAGAGGAATTTCCAGTGATTTTTTTTATACATATGCTCACCAAGGCTGCATTTATTTAAATGAACATACAGTAATATTGTGAAAGATTGCAATTTAAAAAAAAAAATGTTTACTATGTGATAATATTGTAAGATGTAATTTATACAAAAACCTGAATTTTCAGCATCATTACTCCAGTCTTCAGAGTGACGTGATCATTCAGAAATCGTTCTGATATACTGATTTACTGCTCAAGAAACATTTCTGATTATTATCAATGTTGAAAACAGTTGTGCTGCTGAATATTTTAGTGAAAACTGTGATACATTTTATTTTTCAGCATTTTTGATGAATAGAAAGTTCAAAAGAATAGTAATTATTTGAATTATACACCTTTTGTATCATTATATAAATGTCTTTATATGTGTCCTTATAACTATTTTTGTATTTTAAACCTATTTCAAACTTTTGAATGCATCATGGTTTCCACAGAAATATTAAGCAAACAGTTTTCTTTGCATACCCTCAGAAACATACAGCTATATGAATATACTGGCACAAAACACAAATGCACACAGTTGTTCAGAAATAGGATTTTATTAGGACTTTCTCTGTAATATCTCTTTGGGTTGAAATCTAAATTCTTCTTTATAGAAACATATACACATAGACTGTAAACATGCAAGAGAGAGAGATTTCGGGTGCTGTGGAAGACTGAATGCATCTTGGATGTTGGGGATGAAACAGTTTGAAAGAAAAGGTCACAGTTCTTTCTCTGACCTGTGCATGCCACAGCGAACTTTTGCTTCATTTATCAGTGGTATCATAGAGCCTGATTAATGCTTCTGACAAGGGCTTCATTACAACAAAGGAGAATCAGTGTCTGATTGATGCGTTCAGAGGTCTCCTTCAATATGAAAACACACTGGGAGTGTGTGTCTGCCCGGCAGGTCTCTCACTGTTACGTCTTCCTCTAATTTGCTAAAAGCTGTACTTTTGTGAGTTAAACACAGAAACAGCAAAATCAAGTGCATACTGAAGAATGCTTCGGCATAGGAACTGTCACTTGCGTTGTGGAAAAATGTGCAAACAACCATCATTTATCTTCACAGTAATCAGGTGCAACCATAGATGCAAAGTTGTAATGAAATTGACCAATTTGCATGTTGTAGGTATTTGGTTGTTCCAAACCCTAGTGAGCAGCTACCATTTGTTTATTAATGACTGATTCTTAAAATTTTGCTTTTGGTCCCTTTCAGAAATTAATATTTGCTGTTTAGAGCAAAATTGCAATGCCTTGTACAATAAAGTTGTGGCCAAAATCAAATTTGCACATGCATCCTTTACGAAAAAGACCATTTGAAAATGCATAGGGAAAAAAATTATAATCAAAGATGGGAGGTGTGTTGTTGGGGAGTTACTAGTTACATGTAAAGTAATTATGTAATTTAATTACAAAATAAATGCAAATCTGTTACAGTTACTGAGAATAAATGTGTAAATCAGTTACAGTTATTTATGAAAATGGTAACAAAGGGCTTACATATGAATATTTTCACACACATACAGACTTGATTGAGTTCATTCCCAAAATGCAACTGTTTTTCCCAGGCATTGTTAGATTTTAGTGTTTCCTGTCACACTTTCATACCTATTAAGCGTTTTCTCGTTATGAATTAAAATCTGTATTTCTGTACTTAGAGCAATCTCAAGTCTGATTGCTCTGCTTTAAAATTGAATTATTATCATTTGAATTCTAAAGATGAACGAGGGAAGGAGTCTAACAGTGTTGAGTAATACTGTAAGATTAACCCTGCTTTTAAATGTTTCAAAATTATTAACAGTTGAAAACATTTGTTAGAAATACAGAGAAGTACTCAAAATGTAAGAAATCACTTTTTTTATTACATTTCCAAAGTAACCTTCCCAACACTGAAAAAATATTTTGTTCTGCATATTAATAAAAACATGCCATTTTCACCCACTGTTTCCCAAATTGTTAGCTTAGTAAAATGCTAATATCAAACTCCATGAACGGCATTCACTCAAGGCAGCTCGATAGGGTTTGGAACATATCGTACATCAGTACACAGCACATTTCTTTGGCATAAGTTAATAAAACTCAAAATCTGGTTGTTTTTAAGGCCCTGCCTTTTTCTTTGCATACACTCAGTGTTAAAAAATACGTTTCATAGCAGTATATATAGCTCTCACTCCGTCTCTTTCTCCAATTCAGTGCATTAATATCCCCACAGGGGTCCTCTGTGTGTTTGTTCCAACTCCTGCGTTTAAGGAAAAAAGGCAACACACAAACTAAACTGGGACAGTTGGGAAATGAGGTACACATGGTTCATTTAACACTCATGCATCGGTTTCCCAGCCCCAGAGAAAAAGCTTAGTGGTTTTCAATGTTAAATTATTCATCGGATGACAAGTTCTTTAAGTTACGCTCAACAAATAACACTCGTTTCAGAACAGAAGTAACAGGACGGACTCATGATTATTTCTATTTACAGGGAATAGGAGATGACATCGCTTAATATACATCATTATCGCCCCCTACACTCTATAGTGCACTAGTCTGAAACCGTAGTGGACATTAGTGCACTCATTCAATCCCATAATGCACCGTAATAATAAGTGTACAGGCGGCTAATCAAAATAGCCATGCAATGTGAGAAATGCGGCAAGAGTCCACAAACACATTCAGTGTCCAAATTCACTTATTTGTTTGGCAACACTTTATTTTGATAGTCCACTTTAGACAGTAAGTAACTTTGCAACTACATGTCAATTAGCAGTCATTAGAGTATTAGTAGACTGTCTGCTTAATAACTTTTAACACTTTATTTTTATGGGTTTACAACATACTGGCTATGAAAAACTTGTTCTGCTAACCCTAAACAGTATACTCTGAGAGTTAGTAGACATGTAGTTGCAAATTAAAGATAATTATTTGACATGTAGTTGTAAAGTTACTTACAGTTAGTAAAATGTCTAAAGTGGACTCTCAAAATAAAGTGTAACCATTTGTTTTCATCCACTCCTTTGAGTGGACTATATTAGTAAAGTAATGTAGAGTAAAATGAATGAGGGTATGAGGGCGATTTTGACAAAGCCACAGTGTAGGTCATGAAAGGAAGTGTCGGTTTGCAGCTTCATATGTGGCTTACACATAATAACACAAACGTTCTCGTACTGGCTTTGAAAAGCCAAACAAATCTTTTAAATACAACGTCTCGTGGGAAATAAATACAGCATAGTTTTCCAGATTACAACACGGCTCCAGAAAGTCACGTGTTTAGTTACCGGGATAATCAAACAGTAGACTCTTTAGGACCCTCCTGGGCGGCGTTCCTGCAACCGTAGAGCCATTTAATGACCCGTGCGTTTCTCTCGATAATGGACACACCTGTAGGGATCTGCTCTGCAAGCTCCTCCTGGAAAAGCCCTTCACCGGAGTGTCGGGAAAACTCGCTGGGCTCCGAGCCGCCGCCTCCAACGCTCCTCAGTAGCAGCGAGAGTGTGTCGACCGAACTCGCCCCATTTAGAAAGTTCTCCGGTCCGAGCCTTTCCACCATATCCAGGTCCAATCCACAGTAGTCAAAGAAGCGTTCCTGATCGGACATGGCTATCGAGCAGCGTAGTCCCAATTCTGACTTGGAGCGTTTCAAATTGGATCGCATCTGAGGAACGACTGGTTTCCATGGGTCCATGTCATTATTGTTGATCATGCAGTTGATCATGCAGTTCTTCGATTGCTTCTCCTGAAAACCAGTGTTATCATTTTGCGTCTCGGGCATTGAATGCTCTCGCTCGGATTTGCTCGATCGCCTGGTCTCATTCCCGCCGTCGACGGTGTCTTTTTCATTGGACCAAGACATCCGCGAATCCCCGTCTCGAGAGGAAGCAGCCTTCTCCTCGTTTATCACCATTTTCTGAGCCTCATTTCCACTGCTCTTTTCGCGCATGGATCCCTGGAAGAGCCGTCGTACGAAGCTGTATCCCTTGACCTCTAAGTTGGCATTTTCTCCTCCTCCGCTGGGACTCTTGCACTCTTTCTTCTGTCGGTAAATGACCAGGGAGTCTGGACGCAGCATGCGCTTGCCGTTGCTCCTGCGCATTATCGGTGCACTACGCGGAGCAACTAATGGAGTTCTTGGAGAAGGTACGGGAGGCTTGTTTGCGTTGTTGCGGTTCTTGGTTTCCACATCGGTTTCGTTCCGACAGTTCTCTTTCCTGGAGTCATCCTCGTTTTCGTCCGGCAAGAGAAGTGGTGCAGAGAAAGGCACCATTTGATTCCGAACTGGGAGAACGGGCGTTGAAGGAGTGGACACTGTAAAGTTGCGACGGGGCACCGGTGGAGGAGTCGCACAGGGAACTAACACAGGCTCCTGCTTTGTGTTAATGACCTGTTGACTCTTGACATACTTTGCCTTGTCGGCTTCCAGTCGCTCTACGGCACTGACGGAGTGTCCCCTGCTTCCAGCATCCATCTGCCTACGCAGGTAATCGGGCCCCTTGTTTAGGAGCCGCAGCGGGGAAGGTGAACCAATGGGAGTTAAGGGCTTCATTTTGGAGTAAAATGCATTCAAATAGAAAGGACAAAGCAGCTGCCTTGCCCAAAAAAAGACAAGGAAGTTGTCAGGAGATGAAACCACTGGTTTGATGCTTCTTTAAGATCTGACGTGTCTCAGAATTTTAGGGATCCAATTATAGCAATATAGATTTTTAGGCATTCTGAGAATCTCAGAGGTTTGGGCAACAGACTGGCTGTTGGGATTTGCTATAATTATTCTCTTTGGAAAAGGGACGATTCGATATCTCCATGCAATATTTATACAGGCATCAGGATAAACGGGCAGGGCATGGGGAAATCCTTTTTCCGCAATCCTTAAATCCCAAATGAGATGTTCTCTTCACCACAGAACATCAGAAATAGCTGCCAGTGCCTTTTTTCCCTCCTCGTTTAGTTCCTTTCTTCTGTTGATCTTTTCGGAGAAGGTCGTCTTGGGGGAAAGAGAGCTAATGAGCTTGATTATTTGCTTTTTGATAGCCGTCTCTGGGTTGGGCTCCTATTGTCCTGTGGCGTTACGGTTGGGTTGACCTATACAGCTGGCACCGGGGCACTTCAGAGTTTGATAGACAGAGGTCCTGTCCTTCTCCTTCTGTACCTGGAGCCCTGAGAAAACAAAAACGGTGGATACAAAGTTAAGACTTTTTAGCAATTCTCAAGGGAGAGCTAATCTAATATGGCGTAGGCCATATGGCAGCGCAAAAAGAAGTCCCTGTAGCTTTTGAAGCTGAGCTGATGGAGTTGGCAGAAATTCATGTCTGGGGCCACAGGCGGTGCCATTAGCTTATGCATGGACTGAGGTGACTTTACAGCACTCGCCTATTGAACTAGTCCTAAATAAAAGTTCACTCGTACAAATGCGCCACCCAAATTTAGTGCGTTTTAGCTTTGAATGAATATGCATTATACATGACACAGTCTGGATTGACGCTGAATGTTACACATGAAATTTGCCCATTTACCCTCAGATGCATTTAGAAAGTCTATTAAGGGAAACTGTGACCATGTGTGTTCAGACTGCAGAGGTAATGGCCTTCACCATCAGCATTAGCTTAACCCACATGCCACATTTGCATTCCTTGAGGGCTTTGCTAAATAATGCATGACTGCGTCCATATTTTAGAGACCCCAAAATCAGCTTATAAAAAACATTTCCTTTAAGACGTAGGACCATTTACTGCATTTAATTTTGAACACACTGCAGTGGTTTTTATGACTTTATGCATTAAGAGAGCACTAACAACTCAAAGAATATGATTGCAAAGCTAGCTTAAAACTATTTTGACTGCATGGATGATCCTGAAAAGGAAGACATTCAAAACATGACGCATCAAAGTGCTATTTTTGTACTCCCTCGCAGGAAAAAAAAGACAATACACAGCATTTTCAAGTGAATATGTCCCTGTGACCTAGTAAACGGGAATTACTGCAGAACTGTGTTGTTTGCCAGTTTCACTATGAGGAGCAGTCATTTACCACAACTAAAAACAGGTGTGTGCTGCTAAATAGCAAGCTCTACTTTTCTCACTTAAAGTAAAAAAATAAAAAAACTGCAAAGACAAATATGAAACAACAAAAAATCCCTAACATAAAAGAAACCTTGTGCACTTATTTAAAATGACTTTCTACCGTACAACTACAGCACTTCTCAAGTACCTCGACCCCCTCTGAAGCCCTTCGCTATAAATCCAGTCAAAAGGAGAACTGCAACATTTTCCAGATGTCAGACAGTCCGGGAAAAGCAGCCATTGTTTGGGAAAGTTCCGGGAAAGAATTCTGAACAGGTGTTGAGCATGAGATGGATCTGGATTTAGGGACTTTCAGAAAAGAAGTGAGCAACAGGGGGTCCCAACTCAGAAAACACCACTTGTTAAGCCAGTTGGGCTAAGCAGTACAGCTAAAACAGGCTTTTATTTTTCAGCCTTTTGGTCTGATGATATTCCAAATATATATTAACTGTATTAGATGAACCAGAGAAATTTATAAAAAAATAAATGTAAAAAAATTCTAAAGACAGAACAATCTTCAATTATTTATGTGCAGTGCATAATAATAAACAAATAATTACCATCCTATATTTTTACTAAAATAATATGGTACTTTAATAAAGCCATGTAGGGTCAACGGTAAACATATTTGAGTGACAATAAATGAAACTCTAACGCTGTTCTTGTTATTTCAGAGAAACCATTAAAACATTATTAAAACCTACTCATACAAGTTACAAAAGAATAAGAGATTAGTGCTGTTAAACGATTAATAGTGATCGATTGCATCTACGATTAAATTTATATATAAAAATGTCTATTTATTAAATATATTTATATATATCATATAAGAACATGAATATATAAATTTAGAACAATTATACTGTGTTTGTGTGTGTGTTTATATATACATAAAACATACACAGCACACATAATGTAAACCAAAAAAAATTTGGGATGTGATAAATCGTTTGACAGCACTATTAGAGATACATTGTAAATATTAGTTACATTTCTAACCCCATAAGCCAATATCTACTACAATTTGAGTTAAGCAATACGAGATAACCCATCAGGTTAATGCAAGCAAAATATGGTGAACAGACTATGAAACAGTTGTATGTTTCATAATTAGCATATTATTATTAGCCTTGTCTACATCACTGTGCACTTAAGGCTATTGTTGGCTTGTAAATGCATTACATCACTAATATAGATCTTTCCAAACCAGCGTGAAAGCTTTTTGAATGCTGGATCACCGCGTTTAGGACAGAAACAGGGCTAATAATAGCTGAGCAGAGGCTTGAATTAAAACATGCTCACATCTCTGAGAGATTTACTCACTGATGGAATAAAGCACTGGGAAATTCACTTCTTCACATTCACAATGCTTCCTCCAGGAGTTTGGTTTTAAATTAGAAGGGAAACAATCTCCCCCAAAACGGGCATATTTCCAAAACATTAAAATTAAATAAGCAATTTATTATGACAAAATGATGTCTTATGTACTATAAACTGTATGCAATTTAGTGAGTCATCAGAGATGATTGAATAAAGAAATGAGTGGTCTGACTGATTCACACAGATGACTCATGTGATTCGATTCAGTCTGAATTGGTTCAACTGATTCGTTCAGAAGAACCACATCAATCAATTTATGTTTATGATCTGTGACTCAAAGTCTGTGACTACTACACTAAACATATTGAAATAAACTCAGTTGTTGGATTTTGAACATTTTAAAGGTTTTTAAACAGGAAACTCTCTGATCTACAGAAACTCAAATTATATTCCCGGATCACTGTCCCTGTTGTTTGACACGTTCACAGCATCACCAGACCATTTGCTCTTTTACCGTGGGCTGTATTACTCTCATTGGCTTTAAAGAGGCAAATTAGTGACATGAAATGTCGCCTGTGCTCCTCTCTCTTTTGAGGGCTGAACTGCCCCGTAATAGCAGTGGCTCTGGATGGCTTGTAATTAACCCCTGCTAATCCAGCCTCCTCTCATCTCGCTGGCTTTCATGCTGCTATGTCTTTGCGTCTCGGTGAAGTTGGTGGGCAGACCGTCTGCCTGCAGGGGAGGCCAAAACAGCCATCCAACGAGGTCAGAGAGAAAACAGATGTTTTCTGTCAAGCTGCATCTAAAGACATGATCTCCTGAAGACTTCACGCAAAGTAGCAACACGACCAAAAAGACTCTTAACCCATCCAAATTGTTATATTATGGAAGGAAAATGATTCAAACTGCCTAAAAGGTTTAAAGGTCACAAAATATGTTATTTCATTTGTGTGTGTGTGGGGGGGGGAGGGGGTTGAATGGGTGGGTGTGTAACATTTACTAGGACACTAAACCTTAAATGACGTTCATGATAGGGCTGCACGACTAAACATAAAATCATAATCATTGTTGAGATCAATTATTTAATATGATTACTCATGCATAAACATCATGCATTAATTGAACTTTAAATAAAGATAACATAAGATAAGATTTAACTTATTCGTCCCACAGTAGGGAAATGTCTTTGTTACAGCACCATAAAGTGCATAAGAGAATAAATCATCTTTTTAAAATTGGATTTTTTCGATCTTTTATTTAACTGAAAAACAGACATTTGTTTTATAATTAATTAAAATTGATTTTAATATTAATTTTAATTATTTAATTGTATATAATTGTAATAATTACTATGAATGAATAAATCAATAATAAAAAATGTTTAATATTAAATAAAAATGTTTTTTCTGAAATATATACATCCATGTGTATGTATTTATATGTAGATAATATTAATATTAAACATATAATATAAACTATTATTATAATTATTATTATTATTTATAAATGCTTCACAGCATGTTTTAAACCATAACAATAATAATAATAATACTATGCAAAACGATTTACTTTTTAATACAACTTTTTTTTGTCTAACAGAATATATTACAATTAATTTTAATTCATGAATGTAAAATGGTCAAATATTCCATTAGAATGTTTTGTAAAAATGTAATAGTTCCAGACAATAAAACATTATTTATAGTGCGTGCCATAAATTTAAACTGAAAGTTATTGCATCCAGTTGATAAAACTTTAACGCTTCTAATTAAAAGCAGCCGCAAACAGTGCAGAATGTGTCTGTCCCACCCAGTCTGAGCAGCCTAATTACATTAAAAGGTCCCGTGTTGGACTCTAATATAAAACTACAAAAGGCTCAGGACGTCCATCACAGACCAGCTCCTGCATTATTTATCGGCGCAGACAATAGAGGTCTCTGGCTGTGGAGATAAGAGGCTGGACTGAATGCTGCGGCTCATTAGAAAGAAAAACAGAGAAAGAAAGCACATGACAATAAAACTCAACAGACACAAACACTCTACTCACACAAAGGCAGAGGTCCTGAGCATAGAGAGCTGCTGAGTGCTTTTATGCAGTTGATGTATGACGGGAGTACGGGTCACAAGGGACCTCTCTAAAACATGACATTCATCCTAAACCCTCTCCAAATTATGAGGTGGACACTCAACTGACCCGGTGGGCATCTATTGTCATTCAAACGTGACAAATGTGAGCTGGAGATTTGGTGACTTGATGGGCGTCCACTGTAGACAAATGGGCACCATTTACACCTGCAGTAACAACATCGCTGATCTGATCACCGGCCAGCGATGAATGCAGGTGTAAATGAGGTCTGGGACGTTTGTGATTCGATTATTTAAAACAAATGTGCAGGCTGTCAGAAAACGCATGTGGTCAGGTGAGTCTCAGAAAGCGATTAGGAACAAATTTAATCCCGAAAGCCAAAGAAATTACATTGTGCAAACAGAAAATGAGGACAGAAAGTCGTATATTATAATTATGTAGTGCCGATATTGTGCAAAAAACTTTTTAAAAGCTATTTTGATAACTGCAGTAGGTTGAGCTTTGCATACTTTTCATAAAAATTAAACAATTCCCCTTCAAAGGTTTCATTATTGGAATAAAAACAGAAAATAAAAAAAAATAAAAATTTACTCCCATTAATTAAAATATATAGTTCAATTGTAAGAATGTGTGTATTTGTTGCATTAAATTTAATGTTCATTTAAACAAAACAAATTATTGTTGTTTTTTAATATAATTTATATAAAACAAAATAAAAATAAATAAATGATTACTAAACTTGAATTATTTAATTTTATTTAATTTTTGAAGAAGATATGTGATCACCAGAACTTTCTAAAAACAGAGAAAATTTAAAAAACTTAAAATTGAAATTATATTTTGTTTCAAGAAACTCCTCTCATTAAAAATGTTGTATTATTTTTATATATTTTTACATTTAAGCTTCCCTATAATTCTAGCATTGTATACTATAAATACATATATTTGAGTCAAGCCTTTTGGATAAAAGCATCTGCTAATAAATGCAAATTCGTAGTGAAATGCAAATGTGTCCTTAACAACAACAACAACAAAAGATGACCTATCAATTAACCATTAAGCAAAAATTTAGCTTTTAATCCATATTCTCACTATATCATTCCTATATAAATCAAGTCATCTTTTTGTTTTATGTTCTGTCTAAAGTTTCAAGAAAGAAATGTTCTGCCTGTTGTTTCATTTCTTTCAGGCGTTACAGGGTTAAGATGTTGTGTTAAGGCGTTCACATCACATCAGTGGACATTACCCTACTTTTCCATTAGTTACGTCATAAACTGCTTTGGTTCGGTTTCTTCACGCTGCAGAGACCTGATAAAGAGCTATAAATTTCACCAGAGTAAAACAAAATATCCTCCTGGCATCTCCGTCTGATCCACGCATGAGAGCTGGACTGGATCCACAGCTCGGAGCCGGAAAGTTCAGGCAGGAAGGGAAGGAGTTGCCTTGAGAATTGCTAAAGGTTGTGCACGTCTATTATAGTAAAGGAAAAACACAAAGGAGCATGGAAACGTCTTGCTTTTCCTGAGCAAAATGCACAAGATTTGTGCGTGCAGTGACAGGAAAGGCGAGGTGCCCAGAATGAGCTTTAGAAAACCTGAAGACTGATGCATGTGTATATGTATTTGATATGCATTTATCTGCCTGCTCGTCTTTGTTTAAGTGAGCAGTTTATGGCCAGAATAAGTCGGTATGAAAATAACTTGCTAGAAAATATCCAGTTTTAACTGTTGCTGGATATTGATAAAATTATGTCTGCAAAATGTAATAAATAATACAAATGATATTAAATAAATAATAAAATGTAAAAATATGGAAAATACGAAAAAAAAAAAAAAAATATATATATATATATATAATTTTACTTTTTAAAAAATGCATTAAAATATTTACGTTAATACATTTATATATTCATTCTTTTAATTTATAAAATATAAATATATTTAATATAGAGACATAACATATTATATATATATATATATATATATAAATGTAAAAAAACAACAACAAAAAAAAAAACACTGCAGAAAAACCTCTCTTAAGCTGTTTGTAAATAAAAATGAACATACTTTTGGACTGCTGCTGAAGATTAATTATTAATTTCTGAATCCAAGATGTTCACATTGCAGAGCTGCCTGATTTTATTATATAAAGTTTACAGAGGGAGTTCGCTCTATTTACTGTGCCCATAACAAATGTTTGGCGTATGGAAACGTTCCCTAATAAAAGGCCTCTGATGTGAAATACTAATTTAATATATTCTGGGCATGTAAAGGAGAAGTAATCTGATCTACATGCAGCCTTTTAAGAATCCACAAAACTGAGCTTTATGAACTGCTTAAAGTGTAGAAAGAGCTGATCAGATTACATTACGGATCATTCGGGAGTTTAAGTCTTAACTTGACTGCCATAATCTGCTCTCAGGGAACACAAGTGATGAAGTAGTTGAGTTTATTCCTCTGGAGCCTGACCAGTCGACACATTAACTAACCTCTAGTCCCCGGCTGTTGGTGCCAGGCTTACGTTAAGGTCACCACAGACTCAAGTGTTAACGGCAAGGGTACAAACAAACGTGACGGGTGGAAGGGGTCGGGGGTGACGGGATGATGGCCCTGCAGTCGTTCTGTCTAACATCAAACCATCAAGTGTCACGTGGCACAACAATCCTGGACCCTGTTTTCACTCTGTGACAGCAAACACAAAACACTACCAGCAATATTGCATTGATTATCCATTGTGACCTGAATCCAACAACTGCCACACAAAACACTTAACAAATCAATGGAAATATATAGAGCGAGAACTATTATTATTTTACCTTAATTTAACCAGGTTGTAAATTTCAAGTAAATCTAACATTTTTATTTATTAATTTATAATTAATTATTATTACTACTAGTAGTAGGAGTAGTAGTAATATATAAATTATTAATATTATTTTTATTTTATTTATACGTACTTTAGATTTACTTTCGGGTTAAATAAATATTAAGATCAAATATTTAAATATATATATATATTAGTGCTGTCAAACAATTCATCGTGATTAATCGCATCCGAAATAAAAGTTTTTGTTTACTTAATATAAGTATGTGTGCTATGTATATTTATTATGTATATATAAATACACAAACATTCATGTATATATTTCAGAAAAAATTGGTTATGTTTATATATTAAATCTATTTATTTATAGTATGAATTATATGAATATAAATGTAGACATATATGCAAATATTTATACTGTATGTGTGTGTGTTTATTTACATAATATATTATGCAAACAAAGACTTTAAACCGTAAATATAACTCTATTTTTTGTGTTTTATATATATATATATATATATATATTTTTTTTTTTTTTATTATTATTATTATTATTTTTTTTTTCTATTTACTTCCTGGTTAAAAACAATACAATTAAATAAATAACTAATACAAATGACCTAAATATCTATTTAAAAAAAAGTACAATTACACAATGTCCATGTACAATTATATATTACAAATTTTAATTGAGATGAATTAACATACATTTTTCATTTTAATTAAGATAAGTTCCTTGTATTTTTATTTGTGATAAGTGCCCGCTAAACGAATAAATGCAAATATTCAAACAGAAGCAATAATGATCTACTCTATCAGGCTTTTACTCGACTTAAAGGAAGCATTTATTGCTCACATATCTCAGATTGTTGAGTAAACAAAGACAGAAGTGACAGACACGACAGAATCATTCCTCTACTGCTGAACTCAAAAATAAAGTGAAAGCCAGACTCTCGATCACTCGCTTTCTGTCTAAAAAGGCCACGTGATTCCCTGCCGTTTCCTCTTGCTTCACAGCCTCCACTGAACCTGTCAGCTGTCCTCTCTCATTAGCCGCTAGTCTGCCTCGTTGGTCGCAAACAGGCCCAAAGTGCCACAGAAATAGCCCGTAATCTCCCCTCAACGCCCCCACCACCCCGGCACAGGGAAAGATCACTGCTTACCGGCCCTGTCAGAACGATGTCTACAGGCCCTTCATGTGCCACGAGAGATCCGTCCGTTCTAGACGAGCCCGGGACAATTAACCAGAAGTGTGAGTATCAGAGACCCGCTCCTGCAGCTGTCAGGCATCCCGTGAGCGTCACAGCATCCGGAATTGTCCATTTAATATTAATAGTGCAGTGAGTAAATAAATCATGAAGGGAAAAAGGGCTACATAGAGAGCGACATGCATGCTACTAGTTTGAGGAACCTTCGGCCTCTAATTAGTAACCCAAGCTTCAAGCTGTTAACACGCAGACACACATTAGCGCTACAAATGCGATGATTTCTTTTGGGGAAATGGTTGTTTACGTGATTGCACTCGAGGAGAAAATACACGGCTGAAAGAAGAGAAACATTTGGGCTTTATTAAAACAAAACTGGCTTTCCAGATTTGAGACTGATGTGGTCACACCGAGATGATAGCGAGAAGCGTGTTCCCTACATAGGGCTCACTTCCAGAGCGGCGTGGGCATCCCTTCAGCCGCTCGCATACAAACTGACAAAGGTCACTGCATGCAGCCTGTGGGCTTCTCTCATCCGCCCCAGTGCTGATAGAAGTCCTTTCACATTTATTCATCTCAAAGCAGCTCAGATGAGAGATGCAGAGAGCTCGGGTCTGCCACAGATCTGATAATATAAGTCTAGATTGATTATATAAATAATATACGGACTTAAAGAGAGAGGAAAAAATATCTAAAACACAATATATTTAAAATGTAGCATTTAAAAAAATACAATAAAAATAGAAAACAGAGAAAAAACACAAGAAAAAGAAATTTGAATAAACGCATATACTATATATATATATATATATACATATAATGTAAAAAAGATAAATAAATATTAGTTGTTTATATATATATATATATAAACACACACACACACATATATAGCTACATGAAGTAATAAAAACATAAAATATGTTTAATATAAAAGTTAAAAACTATATATAAATGTATGAAAAATTTAAATTCATAGCAGACATCAGATCTGGGGTCTTGTCTGACACTTAAAAAGTATGCAGTAAAGCATGCTATAACATTTGCAGAGAACGCCTGGCCATATTTTGGTGTCATCATTTGAATCTAAAGGATTCAGCCAAACTCCAAAGATTTTATTGTAGTTTGCCGGTAGATATTAGACCTCAATATACATGCACAAGGAAAGGAAAGGCTGCAGAGGACATCATGCTGATGTTTACATTTCACATGCATCGGTGCGTCAGAGAGATGACACCGCCACACACACGTGTTTATCTTATCTTGGGGTTTGGAAGACAATACACCAGTATAAAACACCTTATGGTTCAAGAACAGGTGAAATCTCTGCGTTTGGTCTAGTTTTTGAGTGTTTAGACTGGTTCTCAGTGGTTAATACTGCTGACTTTGTGGAAAGTTAGTCCATAGTTTGCCACCTATCCCAAGTAAGGTCTTTAGTGGGGGAGGGTTATGAGCATTACCCATCCATTTACACATAACTCCTGAAACCTAATGCTATAAATCCATACAAATTGACAAAATACTTAATTAGTAGTAAAACTGCCTCTTTGGCTTAGTGGAAATTTCCAAAAACACATGTGGTCGCCTCACTTTCCTTTACTTAGAGTCTGTTCTTTTGTTTAAATCTTCAACCCAACCATTTACCACCCTTGCACTGTGTAAACTTTGGGTAATAAACTTACATAATTTCCTAGCCTAGTGTAAATGAAAGCAGAGGTCATGCATAGTGCAGCAACAAATGTTTTGGTCAATATATGCTGCCTACGTATCCTTAATAAACTGTATAAGTGATTTAGTACATCCTAGTTAGTTCTTAGTTTAACTGAGTACACGTATTTATGGGAATTTAGACTCAACCAGTCATTATTATTGCAGTTCGGTTTGTATCCGCTAGAGGCGCAAGAATCGCACACTGTACCTTTAAGAATAAGATTTAAATCTTCAAAAACTCGGTTTTAAATAAATAAAATGACATTAAGTAGATGATCAGCCAGACTAACTCTGTTTCACACCCTTACACTGAACTTAAAATGCGATTATAACATTTAAAACAAGCTCAGCTTATACTGAATAAACAATATAGTTTCAAACATTATACAAAATAAATGACCCGATTCGGTTTAGGCAGGACTCAATCTGTAAAGTCGCGTCGCTGAATGAACATTATCAACACTAGTGCTCGGTTGTCTCTTACCGTGTGTCGTGCTCCGTATCCACATGTGAAAGCTCCGGTAATCTCGCTGGTTTGTGAACTGAGCGCCGGAGGAGCGTCTGGCTCGTGGATGCACCGGGATCGTCCCACTGATGGGCGGGCAGGTATGAGTGTAAACTGAGCCCTCCACGAACTCGACAGCAGGGGGAGGTCGTTTGGGGGACTGGCTTGCACTACAACAGACAAAATGCACGAGACATCAGTGTTTAAAGAGGTAGATTTATATCTGCTTATCTGGGAATCATGCATTGCATTAGGTGACAAACATATCAAGCCAGAGATGAAGTTTTCGTTTTAGACCGAGATATACTTATATACTTATATAATATAATATTTCTAGTCTACACTGCAAAAAATGCTGTCTTAGACTAGATTTTTTGTCTTGTTTCCAGCCAAAATATCTAGAAAAAATCTCAAATCAAGAAGGATTTTCTAGACAAGAAAAAATTATTGCCTTGTTTTTAGAAAAAACTAACTAAAATTAAGAGAGTTTTTACTTGAAACAAGCAAAATAATCTCCCAATGGGATAAGCAAAATAATCTTGTTTTCTGTTTGAAATAAGATTATTTTGCTTACCCTATTGGCAGATTATTTAGCTTGTTCTAAGCAAAAGGTCACTTAATTTTGACTTAAAAAAAAGACAATATTGTTTTCTTGTCTAGAAAATTCTTCTTGATTTCAGAATTTTTAGATATTTTGGCTGGAAACAAGACAAAAAATCTAGTCTTAGAAAGCATTTGTTGCAGTGTACATAAACGACATAGACGTTGAAGTGTTTCTGAGCGTTCACTAAAGGCAAGATGATCTTTTGTGACGATATTTAGCATGATGTTGTTGTCACATTACATGTTTTGGGTCCTTTTTTAAAATAGCCTTTTTAGAAATAACAGTAAATTAAATTATGAACCTATTTTGAGGACATAATTCATTGAAATCTCGCCAGCAGGGAACGCTCTTAGAACTTTGGAGAACGTTCCGACGAACGTTCTTCCAGTAACGTTAATAGAACGTTTGTTCAAAGTTATGTATTTATTAATAATGTTCTTAAAAAAAAACGTTTTTTGGTTGTGCATGGACGTTCAAAAATACGTTACCATAACGTCTGCAAAATTATAAAACGTTGTGTTCCCTTAATGTTCGTATAAACAAGAAACAAACTTGAAAATAAACAGCCTAATTAAAAAAATAAAAACATGACATTTGATTCATAAAAAAATTACGTTTTCATAACTTAAACGTTTTTAGAACATATTATTGGTATTTTTGAAGGTAAAATATCACATTGCATGCAGTATATTTCACAAAAGAAGTTTGTTAGATTTGAAACGCTAATATATAATTATATAACCATGGTTTCACAGACAAGGAAGCCTGTCCTAGACTAAAATGTAAATCTGAGCTGTTTCAACTGAAAGACACTTGCACTGACTGATCTTAAAACCTGTCAGTGCCTTTGTTTTGTCTTAAGATGCACACCAGTAATGCCTTTTTCTAAGGCATGATTATAAAAATTACTTAAATCTTGGCTGAAATTTCTTTATATATCAACGAAAAATCACCAAAAACACCATTTTGATTAAAAGCAAATGAGTAAAACTGATAAATAAAATTGAATGTAGGACTGAGAAAAGTCTAGTGCAGTACATTCAGACATCTGAACTGTCCAGATATTTTTCAGCATCACCGACCATGTCTATATATTCATACTGTATATTAATGCATTAGCAAAACATCTTAAATCTTAAGATTGTATGGTGGAGGGTTTGTTTTTTGGCTTCTGTGTTTTTGTCAGCATGCAGTCATGGGGAAATTTAATAGGAGAATCAATGAAATTACACTCAGCAATGTGCATCTAATCATCTAAATATAGACTGCTCTTTTTTTGTTTTGCACAAATTTCACTCTTTTGCGTTCAAGCTGCAAGTCTGTATGGTGAATAGATAACTGAATAAATGGATAACCATGATAAGCTATCAGCGACGGCCCCTCTTCCAGAAAACATTACTCAGAAAGCCTCACGAGCTCAGAGCTGATTGACCGCCTACGTCTGAGTCTGTTATTCACGCAGTAATGAAGAGAGCATTGAGATTAGATTAGTGCTCAGTGTTTGGTGAACCTTGGCTTCATAATGTTGTTGTGATGACGGTACAATGAGCGCCCTGCTGGGGATCGTCAGGAAATCAGGGGTTTGGTCTGCAGACACGTCACTAGAGAGACTCTCAAAACAGTGCGTGGATGCATTTACTAATTTCTAGTTTCTACTCATTTCTAATGGAGCATTCCATGGTTATTATAGTTAACTAAAACTAAAACCATGAAAAACTCTCGTTGCTTCAAATAAAATATAAAAAAACATAACTTTTTTATTTTAACTTCTCATTTTTAGTTTACAGGAATAGGTGAACCAAAAATAAAAAATGTAATCACCCTCAGGCTACCAAAGATGAAGGTGAGTTTGTTTCTTCATCAGATTTAGGGAAATGTAGCATTCCATCACTTGCTCACCAGTGGATCCTATGGGTGCCGTTAGAATGAGAGTCCAAACAGCTGATAAAAACATCACAAAATCCACAAGTAATCCACACCACACCAGTCCATCAATTAACATCTTGAGAAGATGAAAGCTGCGTGTTTGTAAGAAACAGATTCAATATTAAGATATTTTGACTTTGACTTTTGACAAAATATGTCATAATACAGTGAAAAACTTGTGTTGTCTCTCATATCAGAATCCATCGACATGATTGTTTAGAGCTGTTTTGGACTATATGCTTGATCTGTGCAGATTTCTCTCCTGATTCAGACCTGATGATTTTTTCACTGGAGAAAGTGTTATGGATAGAGGACTGCCGAGTTGGCTTCTTAAGACGTTAATAGATGAACTGGAGTCATGTGAGTTGTTTGTGGGTTATCTTCTCTATTCTTTTATATTCTATTCTATTCTATCATCTTCTTTTTTAATTTAAATATTTAAAAAATTATCCTCTAACACTAACATTCTCTATTCTTTTTCTATTCAATCTACTTTTCTTTTTATTTATTATAAAATAAACTTGCTTGCACTGTTCAGGTAACCTAGATTTATTAAAGCACTTGCATATTATTGCTCTTTAATTGGTTTTATTTGCTTCTATTGTCCTCATTTGTAAGTTGCTTTGGATAAAAGCTAAATGCCTGAATTTGTAAATATAAATAGAAATGTAAGAAACAAACTCACCTACATCTTGAATGATCTGAGGGTTCATTTATGGGTGCACCTTTAACTCTAACCTTTAACCTCCAACACTGACAATTCTAGTAATAAATCAGCATATTAGAATGATTTCTGAAAGGATCATGTGACACTGAAGACTGGAGAAATGATGCTTTGTATAACAGGAATAAATTGCATTTTAAAATATATTCACACAGAAAACAGTTATTTTAAATTGAAATAATATTTCACAATATTACAGTTTTTTCTGG
>JAUMHE010000021.1:2171959-2184005 GCA_032359235.1 Enteromius mattozi
TTAGATTGTTCAGGTGTGTTTGATTAGGGTTGGAGTGAAACTCTGCAGGACATCGACACTCCAGGACTGACGTTGCCCCTGCTAAATACGGTTTTGTTTTTTTCCATGGAAAGACAAATGTTGATCTCAACATGGCTCTTTTCCATAAAAGTTCATAGTAACCCATCTGGCGATCTCCAAAAAGCATCATAAAAGCATTGTCTTTATGATTTTGTACATTATGTACCAATTCTTCTGAGGACATATGATTATAGAACCCCATTTCTGCCACAGAAAGTCATGGTAAATCATAATTATGACACAGAACATCAAAATGTGAGATACCATGTCATAAGTGTGAAGACAAAACCATAATTATGACACATAAGATTATAAATGCAAGATTAGTATGATAAAAAGGAAATTCTGAGATCATAGTCATGACAAAATATATATTAAAAAAAAAAGTCAAAATATGCAATTATGAAATAAAACATCACAATTATGGCACACAATAAAGTGATAAGTATGAGATAAAAGCAGAAATGACAGTAAAAGCAATGAGATAAAAGGTAAACCTTATAAGAGTCATAAATTGTCCAAATATGAGATACTGAGTTAAAACTGAGTCAATAAGCCATAATTGAGATAGTAAGTCATAATTATAAAATATATCATATTCAACTTTTAATTCATAATTAGTACATAAAATATATATGAGATGCTGAGTCATAATTATGAGATAAGCCATAATTGACATAAAACATCACAATATGAGTCAGAATTATGACATACCAAATTTATGCTAAAAGCTATTACAAAGTCAAAATTAAGAAATTAGAAGAGAAAAAGTTAAAATTGAAGTCAATTTGAAGTACAAAAATTATTAAATGAAAAGGATGAATTATGGCACGCATTGTTATAATTATGAGATAAAGTGGAAATTAGGACAGAAGGTCAAAATTCTGAGATAAGACAAAATTAATATACAAAGACAATTGTGAGATATGAACTTATGACATGAAAGTGATAGTTGTGAGAGAGTACCATAATTAATTTTTTTTTTTTCTATCTCATAATTTTGACACCAGGTGCTTCATTTGTCAGAAATGGGTTTTTAACTGAACTGAAGCTGAGTAAATGAAAACAGATTTCTTATTTTTGTGTGAATTATTCCTTTTTAGGTCCTGCAGATGAACACTTTCCTGAAACCCTTCACCATGTAGCTCTGCATTCACACACACACACACTCATTACTGCCGGTGTGACGGAAGTGCAGGTTCGGGTTCAGAAATGTTGATTTGTGTTGCATGACCCCCAAACAGTGTGATTGTACCCCGAAAGAGCTATGCAGAGTCTAAAGTATGAATTTTATGAATTATTCCTTTTGAAGCCTTTGCACCGCGAGTATCAAAACACTGGCCTTTGATTCTCCTGCAGCACAGATCCTGCTCTAGAGGTGCATTGCATTTTTTAGAAAGAATCAATAATATATCAAAATCAGAAAGTCTTTTGCATGCACAGAGAGTAGATTAGTCTTATTTTAATGTGAAATGTGGTAAAATCATATCTATATATTTTACAGATGTGAACTCTAAAGGTCCAGAGATGTCTATATTCTGCTTTGAAGTATTACAGTGCTAACTGACCAGTTATTTAGCATTTTACTTTTGCTTTTGAGAAGAGGTGACGTCTCCTGTTCTGCCTTCCTCATCAGATTCGTCACAGCCTTCGCTGAGGTTCATGAGCAGCTTTCTGCTGGTTTTGGGAGTTTAGTCTGGTTTTAGCTGGTCTGTTGTGTTTGACGGAAGTCAGGTTTTGACTGCAGTATTCACATCAATGCAGGGGAAAGAGGGGACATTTAAAAATAAATATTTTAGCAAAAATGGGAATTCTGTCATTATTAAATCAATATTATTTTGTTAGTTTTCAGTGGAGTTTTTAAAAAATGTTGTATGCAAAAATTAGAGCATGCATGGTTTGGATCTAGTGTTATTTTAATGGCATTGAAATGTTGTTGTAGTTTCTACTAATAATGTATGCTATTTTTTTCAGATTTTATTTAACTAGTTTTCTTTACTAATTTTGCTGTGTTTGTCTTTTTTTAATATAACAATACAGTTTTTATCATTCATTTTTATTTTAGTTTTAGTTTTTTTAATACATTACATTAAATTATTTTTTTGTTACTTTCACTTGTTTTTTAAGTGTTTCCGTATAGTTTATATTCATTATTTTTAGTTAATTTAGTACATCAAATGAGTTTTTTTTAAACTATATAATATTTCTAAGTTTTTATTTAACTTTTTGTTCAATGTTAGTTTGAGTTAACCTGCTTGTAACAACAGAGGGGTGATTAAATAATGACAGAATTTACATTTTTCAGTAAGACATTCTTAAAAACCTTTTTTTGACGCTGAATGCCAATGATCTGCCCTCCTTTTTTTTAATGGTATTCTGTATATTTCAAGTCTGCATGCTTTTTGTTTGTCCCTGTGTTCTTTTTCTTTATTTTTTTTAATTGCTCTTTTGATTGATTAACATTTAATCATATTCAGCATAAAGACGGCAAGTACTTGTTGTTTGCTTTACGACTGTTTACTTTTTTTGCTTTGCATAATTTTGCCTTGTTTTCAGAGCTTTATCACAAAGTTATTTTTAACATTGTTTTTGTGCATGCTGTAAGTGTAAACTGCTGTTCATCTGTGTGAGATCATGCAGATCAGATCAGTTTGTGATTCTGAAAGCCTTTTACGGTTCATGTTCTTGTCTCTCATCATTGGTGCTTATCGTTTGGCTGCAGACTGGAGATGAGGAGCTCAGTTTCATCTGATTTGTGATGATGGGACTCGAATGCAGACTAAAGACTGAACAAACCCGTTGCTCTCTGAAATGATTGTTAATAAGTCTGTACATGAAGCCATGAGCCATGCTTTCAACTTTCACATCATTATAACCTTCAAACAGTTACCCAGTCAAGACATGTTCTATCAGCATTCAGCTGCTTTTATTTTCACTTCTGTTCGGTTTACACAGAAATTTCCTGTAATATTCAACTTTATAATTTCAGGGTCTTTGCTCAGTTTTGCTGTTGCATTATTTATTATCCTGAAGAACTGTAACTGCTCTCAAACCTGCTTCAACTCTAAATGAAATTACTTTATAAAGCTATTTACTGAAATGTGCATGATTTTTTTTTTTATGTCAT
This sequence comes from Enteromius mattozi, assembly GCA_032359235.1. NCBI lineage: Eukaryota > Metazoa > Chordata > Actinopteri > Cypriniformes > Cyprinidae > Enteromius > Enteromius mattozi. The sequence goes on from JAUMHE010000021.1 coordinate 2,175,147, forward strand.
CCAAAGACACCAAATACAAGTCTAAGGAACAATCGGTTCATTTGTGCTTAAACGTCTTGTTTTATAATCGTGAGCTTTCATCTTCCTCTTGTTTCTAAACGCAGATTTAAGAGGCACTTTATCATGAAAAACCTTTAAAACAAATCATTTTTAAAGTACAGCAATAATTAAGCCGTCATTCAGTGAATATTTACTACAGTAAACGCACAGACTTTACCTCTCTGTGTAATGTAAAGTCATGTAATGTTACGAGCAGATGTGAGAAGTGTTGGTAGAGTTTATATGGGCAAATGTTTGGATTTTTAACTCACAGGAAGGATTATTTGTTGTGGGTCCAATTATCATGAGAGCTGAGTTTGTCTGAATGTTATTCATCTACTGTTATATAATCTCTCCTGTTTTGACTGGATTCATTCATTGTCATTTGAAATTGCAATAAAATGTTTATTTTATATACACACGAACACAAAATAAAGTATATCTAAGTATGAGATTTGAGATATATACATATACATATACATACATATATAAAATCAGAGTGTAGCACTACAAGGTTTCACTGTATTTGTCGAGTCGCTTCAGCACTTCGCTTTTGCATTCTGGGAACTAACATTTATGATCATCATGAATAAAGTTTTCATTTGCTAAAAGCATCTGCTCTCTCTTTCATGTGACTGAGGTTGGTTTGATGTGCTGGGATGTAAATGCAGGAGTCGAGCAGCAGAGGGCGCTGCTGGTTCATTCATGGAAGTAAAGGAGAATCTGCAGCTGGAGTAAAAACTGACCTGAAACAGATTGATCGGTGAAACCTTTGGGAAATATCATCAGTCTCAAATTCATTATTTCACGAGTTTTGTTTTTTCTTCACATGAAGTTTCTATAACATTTATTAAAACATAGTGTGTTTTATCATGTTTTTTAATGTATTATCTTAATTATGAACACACTGGTTTGTAGTGCAAACAGTTTGAAAATTCGTGGGACTGATTCGCAAAACGGACTTTGGCGTGTATATGCTACTGTGTTGGGTAGATGCGTATCATATGCACGTTTTCGCGCCAAACACACACATATAAACACAAACAAGTCCGTTTTTGCATATCAATACCACAATTTTCGTTTTTTATGTGGCATACTATTATGGGCATTTTCATGAGACCTGGCTCATATATACTAATATATAAGTGTTTGTAAATACAATTAACTTTAAATTAAACAAGGATTAGTCAATCCTTCTGAGGTTTGACAAGCTAACAAGCTTACAGGAAGTACAAGCATTTAATATGTTCTACCTACAATTCATGTCAGATTAATTTTATGCTTTACAATAACGCATAAAAGCAAAACCTAATGGTTTTCAAATTTGGGATTGTGCATCTAATGCTGCTAAACACATTGCAACTATTCATGGAAAGTTGTGATACTTGTAATCGCTCTGTGTTTTATCTTTTCCCATTATTTTGATTAAGTACCGTGAGCACTAAAATAAATCAGTCAGACTGTGCATAATCCTGATGTGTTTCTGAGTAATGCCAGACTTGCCTGTGAAGTTCAAGCGAGTGAAATTGCTCCAGACCACACAGCGGCCCTTGGTGTTTATTTATTCTTGTTTGGATGCTGCTAAATTGCTGTGACTCAGCGGCTTGTCATCTCGACAGCTCTAGAGAAGCACAAAACCCAAACTTTATGTGGCTGCCGAGATTAATGTGACCTATTTGCATCAAGATATGCTTATTTGCCCCAGATTGTTCTTGAGTGCCGAGATAAGTGTCTCTCTATGATATTTAGATCCCATTACTGGGATATTCAAACGATGAATCAGACCGTTACTAAAATGAAAGTCTGCATACAGGGAGTATTTTATGCGTCATACGTTTCCAATTCATACCCAGAGGGAAACCCTTCCTGGCAGACATCCTTAATTCAGTGTTTTATAGGAATAGTTCACCTAAAAATTAAAAATGTGCTCACCCTCGGGCCATTGAAGATGTAGTTTGTTTCTTTATCAGATTTTGGAGAAGTGAAGCATTGCATTACTTGGATGCTCTGCAGTGAATGGGTGCCGTCAGAATGAGAGTCCAAACAGTTGTTAAAAACATCATGATAACCCACAAGCAATCAACTCCAGTCCAATCCATCATTTCACATCCTAAGAAGACAAAAGTTGCATTTTTGTAAGAAACAAATCCATTATTAAGACGTTTTAAACTTAAAACCATTGCTTCTACGCAAAACACAAGTCCATATTTCATAATAACACTTCCTTCAGTGAAAAAGTTCATCTGGTGTTGTCTCTCACATCAAAATCCAGCCACTTATTTGTTATGGACTGTGCTTGATCTGTGCAGATTTCTCTCCTGATTCAGACATGATGACTTTTACTCTGGAGGAAGCATTTTTATGGATTATGTACTTGTATTTTAACTTAAAGCAATGGTTTGAAATAATAAAAAAGTCTTAATGATGAGTTTGTTTCTTTTGACTGCTCAAGTCTGATGGATTGGATTAAGTGTGGATTATGGTGATGTTTTTATCAGACTCTCATTCTGACGGCACCCATTCACTGAGACACTGATGCAATGCTGCATTTCTCCAAACCTCTCCAAACTCCATATCTTGCATGGCCCACCAGAGAATTTTTTTCTATTCCTTTAAACTTTGTTTTTCCATCATTTTTTTTTAGTTTTTGTAAATCGTATGCATATATTATGATAAATACATTGCTATTTTTTCACTGTCTGTTTAGAAAGTGAAGGTCTACCGTCTCCAAAATGTCATATTTGCAATCAAAGCATGATTTTTGTTGTGGTGAGGTTTTGTAGAGCAGGTCGTTTCCGCAGTGTCTGTTCTCTGAATCTTCTATGTATCTGAATTAAACATCCAGTGCTGGAAATAAGCTAACATTTCCCATTAGGAATGGCCTGTAAACAGCCGCCCCGTGAGACCGGAACAATCAGCAGCAAATGGAAATTTTCTGCTGTCGGTTGCACTATACTTTTTTTTCTCTTGACCTTTCTTTAACTAACTTAGTTTCTGCTGTGGTGGGTAGTTTTTTCTTAATGATCAACACCTGATTAATTGGGACCATTCATCTTGTTTTGTTGCAGGAAAACTGCTCTCTGTCTCTGTCTGGTTTGATTGGAAAATCTGTTGAATTTCTGTATCGATCGCTGCCTTGATTTGGTGTTGCTTATACGATTTAAATTTGCAAATCGTTTGGCTTAGCTAAACCAAGGTAAATCTAGACAAAGCGGCATGCAGAGGAGTGATTAAACTTTGTAAAGGCCCTTCTCACAACAAGCACTGCAATGGATTAGACTTTGAAAACTTTGATTTCATTACCTTTAGGATTATAGTTTGATGAAAATGTCATGTAAAGTACTGCTGATTTAACCAATCTGTGAGCATTCCCTAAGCTTTACTGTCGTCTGATTGGCTTATATGACTTTGAAGGGCGGGATTTTGAAGGGAAGTTAGCAAAAACTTTGGCTTGTAAGGCCTATATTGGCTGCATTTAGAAAAAGCACCATTTCGAAATGGCTTGTGTATTTTGATTAAATATGCCACCAGTTTTTAAAAACCTGTACTTAATTGTGACCTATAGTGATTTGTAACATGAAAATGCTCAGATGATTGACTCCAAACAACCTGAGCACATGAGCAAAGTTGCAAAAGCCAAGAAACATCCACTGAGATGAATGATAAGGATTGAGAACGGCAGGTATGCATTACTTTCTGGAGCAAAATCGTTGAAATCACTTGACTTTTTACCTCTGAGCTGATTTGCATATTGAATTGTGTGTGTGTGTGTGTGCACTGAATTATGAGTGTCTTGCATCTCTTAACCATCTAGTTGGGCTAGATTTAATGTTTTGCAGAAGAAAACGAGGCTTTTAGTGCTAAATGTTTGTGCAGAGCTGTCAAGCATGTGTTTTTTAAAGCCGTTTGTTACTAGAAAATGTCTGACACAGGTATGCTTTCAAAGATAATAATGCTGTAGGTTGTTTTCCACAATAATTCCACACTACAGTACAATCCGTTGGACAGACTTTACATGAGAAGTTAAATATGGCGTCTATCGTGGTGGGAGTCGCTAATGGTACCGTGCATGTGTAAAATCCCAACCTGATCTCACGGCAATTCGTACATATTTTACGAGGTGGCTAATTCATACAAATTCATACGATTTGTTCTAAATCGTACGTATTTTATGAGCTGCCAATTCGTATGAATTTGTACGAATGACCTAAACCTAACCCCGCCCCTAAACCTACCCGTCACGGCGTTTTAGACAAATCGTACAAAATCGTACGAATTAGCATGAATTTGGCACCTCGTACGAATACGTATGAATTGGTCGTGAGACTGTGCTGAAAATCCTCATTGACAGCCAAAAATAAATAAAAAAATATAATAAATTAAATAAAATAAAATAAAGGTGCCAGAGTTGTCTTGGCAACAGAAAAGGCTCTGATGCATCACTTTTAAGCAAATCTTTTCTAATGAATCGGTCGAACTTATATTACACATAGCTTCGAGAGTAAACCCAACATTGTTATCATCACTAGGCCTACTACTATCAATATTAATAATTAACATTAATGTGTAAAACAATCCACTCAGAAATCGCTACATTTCACAATTAAGCCTACTGAAATAGTAGCTATTTCACGTTTAAGCATCTTACGGCAAAATTCACCAAGATAGACGCCATATTGTAATGTTCACTCTATTTAACTTAATTGTATTTTACTGGTATTTTTTTTTTATAGTTTTTGAATATCTAGATATAGCAAATGTGGACCTACCTAACATAATAACGAATACATAATGATAAAACAGCAAGTTTGCAAAGGAAATCAAATGTTTTGTAAACGCTTTTTGTGAAACGGTTTTCGAATCTGTTCGAACACCGATTCGGGTTCGAATGAATCGGTCTTCCGAACCATATACAATGTTCGCTTATCACACATGCATCTTATTAAATAGAGCCAGAACCCCCGTTCTTCAAGTTTACTACCCCAGCCCGCCACACGGTGGATGTGTCGGCTCGCTGTTGCTCTCGTTGGGCTCCGTTAATGACTCGCTCCCCCTCGCGCACCGCTGCTGCTGATCAAAGGCGTTTGCAGCAGACCGCCCAGGATAGTCGAGGAGTCACAGAGCCCTGTTTCTCCTTCTGTTTGCGGATCATAACGGCTTCATATCAAGGCGTTTACACCACGAGACTAGCCTGCAGCGATCGGCGTTTATTTTCTTCCGTTCTTCTCTGGCCGTAAACCAGGCGAGCGCGGAAGAGAACGCGCAGTAATGGGAAGATACGGCGTGTTTTTATGAGGTTACATTTGCGAAGAATGATCCATCCATCTGTCGATCACGTTTTACGAGCACAAACATCCTTCTTCACGCATTGGACGTAGACTTTCGGAGCACCGGAGAGTTTTGAGCATGCACGGCGCCTAAACAGAGGAAACCAACAGTTCTTACAAACACTTGGACCGAATCTAGGCGTCTCGTCGCTTCGCGGACGCTTTTGATTTGATCTCTGGATGTATTTTTGCAGCTCTTGTGTCCTGGAGTGCTGTGCACCGTGCCAAATACGCGTAGATGTTGTGAACTAACCCAGGATGCTGCAGTTTGGGGGGTTTCCGGCTGAGATGCGTGTTATTTCATTCACTAAACTTCAGCGTTGCTGTGTTTGACCATGAGTCTTCATCAGCAGCAGCATCATTAGAAAGCAGTTGTGTGTCTCCACGTTGATGCTTGCATTTTAATATGCACGAATGTGACGCTTTCAGTACATTTGCGTTCATAAAGCTTCAGTTTAGAAATAGCATGCATCGTGATTGATGTGTGATACATGCATGACGGGATTGGCCACTTTAATGCAGCTTTAAGTTCATAAAGCGCATCATCATCCGTGTGTTTGCAGGCATTTGCTCGCCTAATAAGGTGTTTAATATGCATTATTGACACATGTTGGCTGTGCATACTAATATAGATCTCACGAATGCTGCTTTAAGTTTTCAAAAGTGCATTTATGTTCATTAACGCGTAATACCAGTTGAGCATCATCATCTTTTCTTCAGAAAGCAGTGTGTTTGCTGACACTTTGCTTGCTTTTGAGGCGTTTTAATATGCATTAATGCAATGTATTTTGGCTGTGCATATTATTATATGCTGCTTTAACTTGATAGAGTACATTTAAGTCCATAAAGTTTCAATTTCGTGTCCTAGGTGGGCATTAACAGTGTGTAGATTGTTTTGGCTGTGCTTAACACTTTGCCCCGGCGTTTAAGACCTTAAAGTCTCACTGCAGATGTTATATCGCATGACTGCTCTGAAACGAAAGGAAGCTGGTTTTGAAGCAGTGAGCGCGCAATGACGCCGTTGTTGTGCGCAAATGTGTTGACGCCACCTGTGGTCTCTTAAATCGATAGATTCAGGAAGATTTAGGCACTTTGACCAGGAGAGCGTTCAGTTTGCACGGCGTCCGCGTCGCTTGCGCTTTCTAACCAAGTTTAGGTGTGTATCGTCGTGCGTCACGCGTAAGTGGAGAGTTTAAATGGTGCTCCGAAAGTTACCCGGTGTCTCAGCATCGGGCATGGGGCTTCGTCTGTCACAGAAATTCGTGTTTCTGCTGTTCCTGTCGGGGTTGGTTACTCTGTGCTTCGGGGCACTCTTCTTTCTACCCGACACCGTGCGCCTCAAGCGCATCTTCCTCTCCAAGAACGAGAGTCCCGCGGTGACCGTGGGCTCCGACAATGAGCTTTCCAAAAAGGTGCCAGGGGACCCAGAGCATCAGCGGGCTGGTTTAAAAGGGGGCGAGGGGGCGAATGTCAACCTCAAAGTGAGCCGCAAGCCCTCGGTCACCCATGGAGCGAGAACCGTGGAGAGATCTGTTGGGAGTAAAGCGCAGGACGAGTGGAGTCCGGCGAGGGCGCAGGAACCGGCGGCCAGAGACGAGCGGGTCACCTCGGCCGCTCATAACGGAGAACGCGGCAGCGCTTACAGCTACGAGGCGTTTAAAAAGTGTCTGCTCAAACCAGCTTTGGGGAAGAACCAGGGAACTCCATCGGATTCCGAGACGCTTCAGCGGAGGGAGAAAGTCAAAGAGGTGAGATGACCTGCTGTCGTTGGAAGCCCGTTTCTGCCACGTTATGCCAAGTCACATTGACGTCATTTTACGTCGAAATCATGCCATAATGTGTTATTGTAAGATAAAAAGTCGAAATGATCACCAACGTGAAAAACATAATTATTGGATTTAAGTCGGAGTTCTGCTATTAAATGTTATAAATTATGACACGAATAGGGAAAACAATGATATGTGATGGATATGAGATAAGAAGTCTAAATTATGATGTGCCGTAATAAGAGAAAAAAGGTTGGAATTATCTCCCTACCCGATTGCGTTAAAGTGCGTGTAAATTAACGAAAAGTCGTGGTATTTTTACGCAAAAATGGACTTTGGCGTGTGCGATGGGTAGGATAAGGGTTGCGTGTCAAATATACGAGAAAACTGCGTATTATGCACGCCAAAACTTGCGCGTCATATGTGCGCTAAAGCCACTTTTTGCATATCAATATCTGACTTTTTATCCCATAATTACAACCCCCCCATATTACAGAAATAGGCTTCCAGTTGTGTAGGCTAAAAGTCTGTAGATTTGAAACCTGTAAGATGAGTTGCTCCAGTGGGATTGTGCCTTTAATAAGCGTCACTTGAGAAAAGTGTTTGCTAATTGATGAATTGCCTTGAAACTGAGGTGAATTGATCTGAAGATGCCAGTGCTTTTAGGCTAAGGTTATAGTGGAGTCGGGGCAAGTTGTCACACTTGTACTCCGGTCAGTCTTTGTGATCTGTAGAGTCTTGGCTACAAAAATGTAACATTTCCACTGTTATTGCACAAGAAAAATAGATTTTAACTCATTGACCCCTGTAGCAGGGTATGTTGTCACACTGTTGTTCTTGCATAATATAGACTTTGAACGAAGACATTGGGGTGCAATGATTATATGAAATGCAAAACAATGTCAAACCACATGCCAGCAAAGATCTAAGAATGTCGCATATAAAGCATATGCCCCATACTTTTGGCGAGAATCCACAGAGTGTGTGTGAGCTGATAATGACTGCTGAGTCACTTTAACCGACACTGATCAGGTTGTGTTTGTGTGATGGTTGTTTGAAGCTGCTGGGTTGAATCCAGATAAAAGCCACCTTTGGTCTGCTTGCTTTGATATGTGTAATGCAGACGTTGACTGTACCGCTGAAGGTTTGCTGTCTTCAGGTGAACGGATGATCGTTAGAGTTTTTTTCTGTGCTGCTGAAAGCTCTTGCATCAGAAGGAGTTTCGCTCTCACATGGGGGTGAGAAAGCTGAGAAAGCACACCCAACACACTTTGGTTATTAGTGAAACATGAGCTTTAGTGCTGCATTGCCTCTTTTTGTTTCGAGCGTTGTGCTTTAGTGTTGTTAAAGTGCTTGTTTTGTTTTTATATTAAACATTGCTGTCATTATTATTATTATTGCTGATGTTGTTTTGAACTTCAGTGTGTAACTGGCCACACAGTTTGTGCTCCAGATATGAATGATTCCTCAGATCATATGTTGTTGATTTGCTGTGCTTTCACTTTAATAAATAAGCAGAATATATGAGATCTTTTGATGTGGTAGAGTAAACAACCACCTGAAACCCCTTAGCAACACCCTGACATCATGCAGGCCATGTTTTGCATGGCCAAATGTTTTTTTTTTCCTCTCTCCATATATATATAATTTTTAAAAAAATAAAGACTTTTATATAAATAACTGTGGGGAAAAAAATAAATAAATAAATAAATAAATAAATAAATAAA
>JAUMHE010000021.1:2184105-2202434 GCA_032359235.1 Enteromius mattozi
TATAAAGTCAGAATTGCGAGTTATAAAGTCAGAATTGCGAGATATAGTCAGAATTGCGAGTTATAAAGTCAGAATTGTGAGTTATAAAGTCAGAATTGCGAGGTATAATGTCAGAATTGCAAGATATAGTCAGAATTGCGAGATACAGTATAGTCGCAATTGTTAATTCTAAAGTCAGAATTGTGAGATATAGTCGCAATTGTGAGTTAAGGAAAGGAAAGGAAGAAAAGGAAGTGACATGTGGCCAGGTATGGTTTCCCATACTAGGAATTTGTGCTCTGCATTTAACCCATCCAAGTGCCCACACACAGCAGTGAGAAGTGATCAACCACACACACACACTGCGAACACACACCCAGAGCAGTGGGGATATTATAAAGTCAGAATTGCGAGATATAGTCAGAATTGCGAGTTATAAAGTCAGAATTGTGAGTTATAAAGTCAGAATTGTGAATTATAAAGTCAGAATTGTGAGTTATAAAGTCAGAATTGTGAATTATAAAGTCAGAATTGCGAGATATAGTCAGAATTGCGAGATATAGTCAGAATTGCGAGTTATAAAGTCAGAATTGCGAGATATAGTCAGAATTGCGAGTTATAAAGTCAGAATTGTGAGTTATAAAGTCAGAATTGTGAGTTATAAAGTCAGAATTGCGAGATATAGTCAGAATTACGAGTTATAAAGTCAGAATTATGCGATATGACATCGCAATTTTGAGAACATATCAGTCTTTTTTTCTGCTCAAAACTGGACTTTGTAACTAGCAATTCTGATTTCATAGCTTATAATTGCAAGTTTGTAAAAAGTCACAAAAACTTTTTTTTTTTTTTTTATTCAGTGGTGGAAACAGGCTTCCATAAACAACACCAGGATTGTCAGAAAAAATAAAATGAAAAAAATAAAAAGTAGAACACCACAAATCCATTGCATCTTGCACCCAAGTCCATTTCTGACCTTTGACCCCATGCAGGGAGGTCCTGAGAGAGACGCTGTCCAGTGAGGAGCTGCATGAGAGGGACCAGTGGACTCTGTTTGGGAATGAGGCTGAGAAGCTGGAGATAGGTGTGATCAGAAACCAGCGTGTCGTCCGTGAACGTGTGGATCGATCCGCTCTGCGCCAGGAGGTGAGAGATCAACACACACCGTTAAAAATACAACAATCACTGCTCTGCACGTCTCAAGACACCTGAGTGCGTTCACTTTCTAGTTTTAAAGGAATAATTTATCCCAAAATGAAAATTCTGGCTTCATTTACTCATCCTCATGCTGTTTTGAACTCCTACAACTATATTTTTCCAGACTATCCTGGTTACTTGTTTCAATATAGTGAGGGTAATGAGGACAGAGAAAAATAAAACATAAAAGCATAATAAATGAGCTGTTATTGAATTTCTGAAATAGTTTTATAATACAACAGACTGAAGTGTAACATGGTTATTTTAGTAAACTAAGACCATAATAAAATATTTAACTTTAACAAGAAATTTAAAACAGTTTTAATTTATTTAAAAAAATTAGCATTACTTAAAATAAAATTATGTTAATTTTATATTAAAATATATAAAAAATATAAAATCTCTTTTTTATTATTTCAGCTATTAAATTAGCTAAAATACATAAAAAAATAGGTTTACAAAAACTAAAAACAATTAACTAAAATGAAAATATAAAAATAATTCAAAGCATTAAAACCTATAGTATCTTAAGGATACTAAACTAATAAATGGGAATGGAACAAAAACAGCATAAAATCATTTTACATTACTCCATAGATTGTATTTTAAAGCTTTTTATGATAGCTTTGTGTGAAAAGCAGACTGAGATATATATAGCAGGGTTATTAGAGTAAACTAAAATTAAAACCTTTAAAAACAAACAAAACAAGAAAACTTAAAAAGCTTTAATCAAAAATAAATTAAATATATATTTTTAAAATGCCACTTAAAATATTTTTAAAAATGTAATTTTCATATATATATATATTTAATCGAGATGTTGTTTTCTTTATTGTTTGTTTTTTTATTTTGTCATTTATTTATTTATGAAGAATTTTATCTTTCAGACAGTAATTTATTTTCAGGTTTTTTTTTGTTGTAAATTAACTAATTAATTAATTGATATACAATCTTTAAAAAAAACTTTTAAAGACGTTGTATTATTTAAAATAAAATAAATGCTACTCAACATGAAATATAAAAAAAATAAATCACTTTTTAATCATTTAAATTCAAAACTAAAATTAATGAAAACTACGTAGTTTAAAAATGACAAAAACACACAACAAAATTACACAAACATTAAAAATAACAATAAAAAGCCTATGTTAATTATTTTTCTTGCCATAATTTATCTCCCACTGTTTTAAAATGTCTTCTTCCCTTTCCTTCTTTTTGTCTTTAGACTGTTTCAATAATTTGTACCTTTTAAAACTGTGAAATAAATGAACTAAAATACTATGTAAAATATAAATGAAATGCAAGAGATTTCTCAGCTTTGTAGTGACACCAGAGTAACAGAAGAGCTTGTTCTTCTTCAGGCCGAGAGGAAAGCGTTGCTGCACATGAAGCTGATTGAGGATCTGAGCGTGAAGGCTCCTGATTTCTCCGTCCCACTGCGAGCGCACACGGTGTGGGCCGGGATGGACGTCAAACTGTCCTGCTCGGTTCAGGGCTGCCCGGTTCCCAGCATCACATGGTGAGAGCCTCCAAAAACAAAAGAGTCTCTCAAATCATCAAAAGAGCCCAAAGCTGCAAAGGCAGACGTCCATCATAAGAGTGTGAATGTCTTCCACAGGTATAAGGATGACGTTCCTCTCCGAGGGTCTCTGCCCTGGAACTACAAGCTGACGCAGAAGTTCGGCCTCAATCTTCTGGAGATCAGGAGGTGAAGCTAAAACAGGAGGCATTCCTTTACTGCTTTATAATACTATCCTTTTTTTATGGTTTCCATTTTCATTTAAATAACTTTTGTTGTTGTTTTGACATTTTATTAGTTTTATAGTGTTTATTAGTTGCCTAAATAGTGATTGTTAGTTAACTTTAAGTTAAATTTAGTGCTGAAACAATTCCCCTCGATCAATCACATACAGAATAAATATTTTTGTTCACATAATATATGTGTGAGTACTAATATATATATGCAGTATATTTTTTGAAAATATTTACATACATTTATATATATTTTATATTTTATATATATATATATATATATATATATATTACATAAACACATTTTTCTTATATATACGCATGCATGTGTTCGTATTTACATATACTGTATATATATATATTGACATGAATTATAAATAAAACATATTAAAATATAAATAAATCAAATAGAAAAATCAGAGAAAACAAGAGGGATTTAAAGACACATCTTTATATTAATATGAGAATAAATTAAGAAAAAAAAAAGAAAGAGAATTATTTTGCTAAAAGATTTATCATAGCTTATTTTATTTCAAGTAGCTTATTTTATTATAATTTTTTTAATCATGTTTTTAGTTTCAGTTTTAATTAACAACAACAAAAACACTATTAATATTTCTTCCTTGAAGCACAAGGTCAAAAACGTCTGTTTTTAATTCATTGAAAAACACTCGGAACACATTTCAGATACTTTTAAATTACCTCCTTTTAAAGTACCTCCTCGACAATAAAAATGTCAGCTGCTGAGTTTAGCTTTCTGTCTGTCTTTTCAGATGTTCAGCTGAAGATGCAGGAGAGTATAAGGTTATAGTGAAAAGCTCCCTGGGAGAGGCGATGTCCAGCGCCAGACTGACCGTCAACTGTGAGATGATGTTTATCATGTTATTTAGATCTACAAAGCTGCGGTTTAATTGATTAGTGCTAAAACCCCACCGTGAGCAATTTTTCTAAACTGATTTAGTCTATTGCCAGCAGACAATGCGTCTTCATTAGTACACTCATTATTAGGTGCACAGTGATTAAGAGCAGCTCAAATCTTATTGGATGCATTAATGGAACATTCGCATAGCAACACTTAATTCATCTTCGAGTTTGAAACTTGTTCTTCCTTCATTCTCATGTGTTTGCAGCACATGAAGGAGCCGAGGCCAAAGTGAAGCGATTGTGGACGCCCGGTGAGTGCCTTTGCTCTTATTAATACAAAAATAAAGCATTTTGGAGTATTTTATGTGCTAATGCAACCACCCAGAGCACTCTTAAAAATAAAGATGCTCTTCACTGTGAATCATTTTTGGTTACACAAAGAACCATTCAGTCAAAAGAAGCATCTCTTTCTTACCTTTTTAATACTCTGAAGAACCTGCTTTCGCCACAAAGAAGTTTTTGTGAAACAGAAAGGTTCTTAAGATGTTAAAGGCTCTTTACGGAACTGTTTAGACAAAATGCTTCTTCTATGGCATCATGAAGCGCCTTTATTTTTAAGAGTGTAGCATATCTTCCCTTTCAGTCAGTCACTATGACGTTACATTATTGACTGACGTCATGGGATCCCGCCTGGGAGACCAATCGACTCTGATCTTTGGAGAAAAAAACAATGAGAATCGGCCAGTGGTTTTTGCATGCCTAGCCACTCCCCTGTACATACGGGTATATAAGATGGCGGCGTGCAAACCACCATTAGCTTTCTGCTTCGGAGCCGATCTCTCGAGAAGTTGGAGAAGAAAAGAAGAAAAATTTTACCTGCTGTTTGAGATCTTCGATCGGAGCATTCCTGCATTCCAGCGGAGAGACTGCACTGGGTGCACAATTGTGCACGCTGTCAGACCCTCGGCAGTCCCGGCCTTAAAGAGAAAATGTCTTACAGCTACACGGTCGCGAAGCATGTCCTCCGGGACATGCTTCTTTTCAACCGCGTGCTTCTGATACGGGAGTTTCCTTACCTCTGACGACGGCCACGATCGCTGTCTTACTTGTCTGGGCCTCAGTCACGCTGAGACCGCTTTCGCGGATGGTTCATGCCCTCATTGCGAGCACATGTCCATGGCTTCGCTCAGGTCACGGCTTTCTTTCATTAGAAGGATGAGATGTCTCTTGCTGCATCAGACTGAGTAGCGCTCCATCGCGGCGGCTGCTCAGAAAGCGTCTGAGGCGGAGCTGGCAGCCAAGCTCCTCCGGGCAGCCAAGAGCATCGGGCTGGAGATGAATCCCCCACCGACGCCCGAATGCTCGAGGCTGGACGATTGGTTTCTGGGCTCCAGGCGTGACTCCCAGCCATGCTCGCCCCCAGCACGAGGAGCTCACCAAATCATGGAAGGCACCGAGAAGGTTGAACCCAACCAGACCGGACCTAATCCCTTCTTGGCACCTCTCCATCATCCTGGATGGACTACGAAGAGCTCCTTTCGAGCCACTTGATGCAGGTGAGCTGAAGTTTTTGTCTATAAAAACTTCACTCCTGCTCGCCCTCGCTTCCATGAAGAGGATGGGAGACCTGCATGCGTACTCAGTCAGCAATTTGTGCCTTGAATTTGGTTATGTGCCCAAAGTTCCAACTACCCCCTTTCGGGATCAAGTGGTGAACTTGCAAGCGCTGCCCTCGGAGGAGGCTGACCTGACCCAGTTGCGATCGGCTCGTCAGCAGAAAGCTAATGGTGGTTTACACGCCGCCATCTTAAATACCCGTATATACGGGGGATTGGCCAGGCCTGCAAAAACCACTGGCCAATTCCCATGGGCTTTTTCTCCAAAGATTAGAGTCGATTGGTCTCCCAGGCAGGATCCCATGATGTCAGTCAATGACGTAACGTCTCTGTTCCCTCCTTTAGGGAACGAGGGTTACATAGGTAACCGAGACGTTCTGTATTCAGGCGGTAACTTTTCAAAAGGTACACTTTTGTACCTATTAGGTTCAAATATGTGCACTTTAAGTACTAATATGTACTTTTAAGATACCAAAATGGACCATTTAGGTACAAACATACCGCACCAGTGGCAGCTTTTGTACCTTTATTTTTTGAGAGTTTGTGCACTACTGCTTTTTTGGGTTTTATTGAAGAAATGAATGCTTTTATTCAGAAAGGAAGCATTTATATTGCTATTTTACCAAAATGCTATATTTTTTTTCAACTTCATATTCACTTGTGAATCCTGAAAAATAAAGCATGGCACAAAAATATTTTGCAGCACAGCTGTTTTCAACACTGATAATAATCAGAAATGTTTCCTGAGCTGCAAATCAGAATATTAGAATGATTTCTGAAGGGTCATGTGACACTGAAGACTGAAGTAATGATGCTGAAAATTCAGCTTTGATCAAAGCAATCGAGTTTAACACAAAGAAGAATTGTAATAATGCTTCACAATTTTACTGCATTTTCACCACAAATGTGTATTTTGGATCTGATGCACTCTTAAACATTTCCTATGAACCTGGCTATATCGTCAGAGTGAGTTTTGCATGCAAACACACTTTTTCATGTATTATTGCAGCGCAGCGCACATTTAGAGCAAAACAACTTCATTACTCCATCCAATATAGCTACAGCATTTTCAAACAAATCTGAATTCCCATTACAGCCTTCTGCTCATATGAGAGGACATCACAATTCATGTGTTGTCGAATCACTTCCATCACTTCCAATTCTATCTAGCCTCAATTCCCTGCTCCGTCACCGAGAACCGTAGCTAAACAAATAGCACGTCTTCTCAAACATCGTCAACATCAGCCCTCCGTGACGGGCCCAGCGCGGGGCCATGGCATTTGTCTCATTACACTAATATTTGTCCTCGTCCTTGGGATGGTTTTCGCTGCTATTTGCCGGGAATGGAAACTCGAAGGAAAATAGAACAGTTTTTCCATTACACTCCAGTGATTTCCTCTTGCTCGTACAACATATGCCTTAATTGAGTCCTCTCTTACGTTCATTTTCACAGCCTGCCGAAGGCAAGGAGGACATGAACAAAAGCTACTTGCTGCCTGTCACTTCATAAATGTAATTAAAAGTGACTGAATTGAAACATTAAAGACTTGATTCCTGTAACTGTGCCAGCAAGGCTTTATTCTTTCATTCTGAGGTAAAAGTGGGCGGTGTGGACAAAAATGTATGAGTAGCTTTATATCAGAGAAATGCAATTTTTATTGGAAATTCAAAGGGAAACATAATGTATAATACTACATAACTGTAATGATCTCTATTAAATACTAGCCAAATTAATACTAGCATTAATGCTTTTTTATGGAGGGCCAGATTACTCAAATTTAAATAATTAGATAAATTTTGAAATATATAAATAAATCATTAATACATAATGAAATTATTAAATACATAAATAAATGCAGAAATGTATTAAAAAATAAATAATTCTAAATTTATTAATTTAATTATTTATTACTTAATTTATTTATTTACTCATTCATTTATTGATTCATTTACTTAGCTAATATTATAAACACCTTCTCTCCAAATAAATGAATGAATGAATGAATAAATAAATACATAAATAAATGAAGAAATAAAGGAATGAGTGAATAAACAAATAAATTAATAAATAATTAAATAAATTATTAAAGAAATAAATAAATTTTTATTTATACATTTATGTCTGCATTTAAATATATTTTATTATATATTTAACAATTTATTTATATATTTCAACATTTATTGAACTTTGAGTAATTTGGCCCTCTATATTTTTTAAGTAAATGTGTTTTTGTGTTTTTTATTTTTTTGTAAATCACTTTGGATAACCCTGGGTTGTAATTAGTGGTGCTATATAAATAAAATGTATAAATTAAGATGCTGGGTAGTACACAGGGGCGTAATTTCCACTGGGCACTTTTAAAAATCTTAAAAATGCCTTATTCTTGAGCGAGTATTGTAAGCTGTTTCCACTTTTATAAGGTGAAAAAATTCCAGTGATCATGCCGGCGCCACACGCAGTTACACATCAATAACTCCACAACTTCAGAACAAAATTAATACATTACAAATTTCAATGTATTAAAGCAACAACAAATTAAGAAATGTATGTTTGAGAGGTAACTCATCGTAATTTTGAAGCGCTAAATATTTTTTCCGTAAAAGTTCCTTGCATGGACACCTGATATGATGATGAGCACAGGACAGGGACAAGCAGTAGTCCCTTAATTTGTTCATTAAGTAATTTGTTTATGCATTTTCAGGAACAGTAGTTAGTTTGAAATAAAAATTTGTTTAACAGTGGAAATAAGTCTCACATTATTTAAATTTTATTTACACACATTTTTGACTTTACAAAATGATTCTCTGAAATCTTTGTGGTTGGCAGAATTTATTGTTATAATTAACTTCTATCGCCATAGTCCCTAAACATAAAAAATGAATACCATGGGATTCATGGGAAAATATTTTCCCCAATTTCTCCCCCCCCCCCCCACATCTCAGACCAAAATTACACCCTTGGTAGTACATGTAATCAAAAATGAAATATGTGTAGTTGGAGTATAATCAGATTACATTTACTTTTTATGGATTACATAAATTGTTAATTATTATTTGTTTCTCCCTAATTCTTTGTTTAAATGATAATTTCTAAAAATGCTACTGTGTGTCAAACCTTTTAGCTCTGACTATATTCACTAAAACAGAAATAAATATATTTAAGGAATAAATGTTCTTTCCCTTTGCTTTTTTTATGTGAATATAGTATATTTAACGGTAAGTTTAAAACACATTTGATGAAAAGTAATCTAAAAAGTATTCAGAATTAGAGAATTAATCGCAATTAATCGCATCCAGAATAAAAGTTTTTGTTTGCGTAATGTTTGTCCGCTGTCATATTTATTATGTATACATAAATATATACATACACAGTACACAAATATATATTATGAAACAAGAACTTTTATTTTGGATGCAATTAATCACGTTTTACAGCACTATTCACAATACATTACCTAAAATGAGTAACCTAGATTGAAAGTAACTTGAAAGTGAAGCTCTGCATATTAATAAACATATTTCACCTTTATTGTATTTTTATTTTGCCAATATTGTGTGGAAACCATTTTATAAAGCAATAAAACTCTTTAATCGGTGGTTTACAGTGCATGTAGAACAGCTAACAGGGTTTTAGGTCGTCTGCTTTGTGTTGTGCCTTAGCTTTGGGACTGCTTGCTTTAATGAATTCTGAATACGAAGGATAACACTTTGCTACCTTCTCCTGTTTTTCATCCTAGTCCCAGTTCCAGAGGCAGACGCTCAGCTGGCCTCCACCTTTCCTCCAACGTTTGTGAAAGAAGGTGATGACTTGGTTCTGCAGTGCAGTTTCACCTCAGCTTTACTGCCGTTCCAACAAGATGTGACTTGGTACAGAGACGGTGAGACACTTTTATATCTAATGTAAAGCATTCATGCATTTTTAACCAAATAAAATTGTACATTTACAGTAGCAGATGCTTTTATTCAGAGTAGCATCACAAGAACTTTATTTTACAAGACTCACGGTACAACTATACCAGGTTTACTTCATAGTCACAACCTGGCAACCAGCAGCCATGTTTAATGCAGCATCTATGTGCTCAGGGCTGGTGTTGCGTCAGTCCAGTCGCATGGAGCTGCAGACGGGGCTGCGATCAGCCAGTCTCACCCTGAAGCGGGTGCACAAGGAACATGAAGGCCTGTACAGTGTCCATCTGCGCACCTGGGACAGGACGGTGAAGCACAGTGCCTACGTCTATGTCAAAGGTCAGATCCTCTGAAACTCTTAAAGTGCCAGTATTATGGATTTTTGAAAATGAGTTTTTATGCAGTAACACAGCTCTAAGTGAATGAAAACATCCTGCGAAGTTTGAAATCTGAAAGTGCACCGTGTATAAAGTTATTGTGTCTCAAAAGAAAGAGTAGACTCTGAATCACTGAAACCAGTCGTTTTTAAAACAAATCCCAAGCCGTTTCATGTCAGTGGCAACATGAATCATTAGCATATTGCAGCCCACTTGTTGTTTGCAGGCCTGGGAAAACTTGATTTTCGCGTTGGTCTGAATGAAAATGCAGATTCATTCTTCACCACTAGGTGGTGCTTTTGGAGCGTTAAAAGCTCATAAACACTGCTTTAAAAGAAATCCAGTCACAGCAGATTAGGAGGGGTTTGAAAAAATGAATAATTGAGTGAATCATTTGGGAGTCGTTGAGCAAATTATGAAAATTAAAGTGTTTTTAACCTTGCATGCATGTCAACCTGTTGTTTGGGGACTCCCAAAACTAAAATATGAACCTTTCATAACCTATAATAAGGGCATTGCACACTGAATTTTCATCAGAAATTTTCACACGTTAAAATATAAATATGACCAACCCAACCTGATCTCACGGCAATCCGTACATATTTTACGAGGTGGCCAATTCGTATGAATTTGTACGAATGACCTAAACATAACCCCGCCCCTAAACCTACCCATCACGTGGTTTTAGACAAATCGTACGAAATCGTACGAGTGGGGTCGTACGAATTGGCACAAATTTGGCACCTCGTACGAATATGTACGAATTGCTCGTGAGACTGTGTTGGACCAACCCTGTGTTAATCACGTTTGGACACTGATTATTTTTGGATCCGGTTCGATTTTCTGTGTTTTTGTAATCAGTAGCAAGCATTTTGATAGGAAAGGATGATGATTTTGAAAATACGCACACAAAAATTTGGGACTCTTAATGAGAAATGAGGAATACAGGAAAAAACGCATACAAAAATTTCTGACTCTGTGTGGAAGAACCTTTTTTAGCAGTTTAAGAATCTTTCATAGAAAGTTCATAGAAAATTGTGGAAGGATCTCTATTCAATTAAAAATATGACTTTATATATTTATATATTTATAAAGTTTATATCTTGCAATTCTGATACTTTTCCTCACAGTTACAAGTATATTTCTTAGTTCTGACTTATTTCTCATAATCCTCACTCTTTTCTTGCATTTGCCACTTTATATCTTGCAATTTTTCTCACAATTGTGAGTTTATATATTGTGACAATATGTATCACAGTTGCAAGAATAATGTCAAAATTACGAGAAAAAAATGTCAGAATTAAAAGATGAAAATGTGTGTTTCAAACTTCATAACAAACAATTGTGACTTCATATTACGCAGTTTTGTCTTAATAGTTCGCAAATGCGAGAAAAAAGCCTGAATTGTGACACAAAAAGTCGCAATTACCTTTTTATTTTGCATTCAGTGATAATAGGCTTCCATGTAAAATACATGAGTTTGAACTGAAAGGCTTTGGAAAAGTACTGGACATCTAAAAAACACTTTCACTTCACAAAAACATTTTTTTTTTCACTCGACTGATGGTTTGTTGGGTGTCATCACTCCAGATTATTAGCGACTGAAAAAGTTTAGCGAGTTACAATTGCCGACTGTCTCTCCTAATTAAGCAATGTAAAACTTGAACTCATCAGAGACTTAATTCTCATGAATCTGTGATGTTCTTTCCAGAGAAGAGTTCCCCTGTCAGCGTAAGTCCTTAAAAGCAAGACGAGGACGGGAATTGAATTTCCTGTCTCATTAAAGGAAGTGGGCCGCTCTATAAGCCTGCAGTGTAGTAATTAGAAAGCGAGCTTCACTCTGCTGCGCGTGACGTCCTCGCTTAATCTCAGAGGAAAAATTTGCATTACAAATCTGCCAGGTAACAGGAAGGAGCCGGAGGTTGCTCTTATGAGTCTGTTTCATCCTTGTTGGTGGCGATTAAATAAATAAGAGCGTGAGAAGCCCTGCAGCCGTCCTCTTCTAAGAAACTTACTGAAGTAAGCTTAACTCTGCTGCGGAGAGAAGTTTTATTTTTCAGAGGCTGCTCATTAATAGGTCAGGGAAACTTAACGGGGTTCCCAGTAATTTATTTTCTATTAAGGAATGAAAACAGACATGAATGATTAGAGTTAACTAAAAGTAAAACTGCTAAAAAAAAATTGGTATTCAAATAAAGCTGAAATAATATATAAACTAAATTAATGGATTAATGAATGAAAATCATAAGTTTATTAAAATAACTTTAATTACTGAAATAAAGATGAAATTAGTCCTGCCAAATGATTAATTGTGATTAATCGCATCCAAATTAAAAGTTTTTGTTGACATAATATATGTATGTGTACTGTGTATATTTATCATGTTTTATTTATCATGTATCATTTTATTTTTTATATTTTTCTTAAAACACACATGCATGTGTTTGCATTTATTTATATATATATATATATATATATATATAATAAATTAAACACTCAATTAAAAAAAAAGCTTAAAATAGAAAAGCTTAAATGTAATTCTTGGAGTTCCTATTTATTTATTTATTTAATAAATAAAAATAGACACGAATGACAGTTTTGTTATTGTTAACTGGAGCTTAAACTATTAGAAATAATTTTTGGTATTAATATAAAATATAAATATTTATTGTAATGTCATGACAGTAATGACAGTTTTGATGTTGCAAACTAAAGTTAACACTACCACAAATATTTTTTCAGTAAGTTAAATAAAGCTGAAATAAAATATAAATATTCAATGAAAAATGTTACCTCACGAAAAATCTAAGAAAACGTTTATTAAATGAATCGAAATAGAATATGACAAACTGCAAACAAAAAAACAATGTAAAGGTAATTTAAAATATTACTAAATATTAATATGATAATAATAATAATAATAATAATAAAATAACTGATGAATGAGAATATTTTGGACATGCATAGAGCTAAAATAAATGTGAATAGCAGCTCAGATCATTTGATCTTGTAAGAATTTGATGAGTTACTGCAGCCCAGTCTCACAGCAATTCGTAGATATTTTATGAGGGGGCTAATTCATACAAATTAGTACAACCTCACAATTCATGCGGTTTTTGCTAAATTGTATGTTTTTTTCGAATTGCCAATTTGTATGAATTTGTACAAATGACCTAAACCTAATCCCGCCCCTAAATCTACCTGTCACTGTGGTTTGGACAAATCGTACGAGTGAGTTCATACAAATTTGTATGAATTAGCATGAATTTGCCACCTCATATGAATACGGTCGAATTGGTCGTGAGTCTGTGCTGGTTACTGAGATCTCATTCTTTTTGTTGTTTTGTCAAATCTGGAGACTGCCCTCCAACAAAAACGACCCTATAAGTCGTTTGTAAAAGTACCTTATTACGACCTATATTTGCGTTTTAAAGGTAAATGCAGTGTGTGGACTTTTCACACTGATCTCACTGTAATTAAAACATTTTTAGTAGGTTTAATTTGTACGAATGACCACACTAACCAACCCCTAAACCTACCCGTTACAAAAAGAATGCAAAATAATATTTTATAGGGTCTCACTAACATCTCCGTTCTCGAACCCACAATCGCATGATCACGTCTTGTCTTATAACGCCAATCATGAGTGCAAAATATTAATATGCAAATGTCCTGTTGCCGATAGGGGCGCAAGTGTAGTATATGCTCTGATGGGTCGTATTTCGCCACTGTGTACAAACGACCTATACGGGCGTATTAGTTGGAGGACATGTTGCAAATCTGAGCTGAGATTAGAGATCACTGAGATCTCTTCTGAAATGAGGAGATGATTCTGAGTGCCTTCATTTCAGGAGAAGCATCTGAAGGCCAGGAAAACTCAAGCTCAGTGTTATCTGCTGTTTCTCTGTCTCTCTGTCTGTGTGTAGATGGACCGGCGGTGGTGCTTGGAGCTCCAGGTTCTCCTCTACAGCTGCAGTGTTCTGATGTGAACCGGGATTACATCTTCCTCTCGTGGATACCTCCCAGCGCAGACGGAGCCGCTGCTGTGCAGGGTTACTTCATAGAGAGGTGAAGCATGATCCGTGATGTTCTTCTGATGGTTGCTCTAATCTTGAGAGAGATCCCAGCAGCTTCTGGCTGTTTCTGGGGATAAGTCTTGAAATGAAAGGCATCATGGTGAGAGAGTACGAGTGCCTAACCTTCCTGTCTCCTAGCAACATCCTGCTTTATTCTGCAGTGTTCGGTCTCGTTGGCTTGTGTTTAGTTTTTGCAGATAATTGCATCTGATTATGCATATTTATGGGGTCCAAAAGTCTGAGACCACCAGTGAAAATGCTTCAGTTTTGCCTTTTTATAGTTATTTTTTCACTTTGATATTATAAGCATATTTGTTTGAGTGAAAAGTTGACTGAATTTCTAAATATCATGCCGTTTGTCAGTTTTGTACTTTAATGTACTTTCATTTTTGGAGTCTAATGAATTTAGAATCAGGGTGTTGCTAGGGGTTACAAAGTTCTAAATGCTCTTTAATGCATTACTATGCTGTTTCTAAGGTCTTCTGAGTGGTTGCTAGGGCGTTGCTAGGGGGATACTCAAAAGTTCTGAGTGGTTTTAATGCATCGTTGTGCTGTTAATTGAGTGTTTTAAGTGGTTGCTAGGGCGTTGCTAGGGGAAATGCTCAAATATTCAGAGTAGTTTTATGAATCAATTTAATGCTATTTGATTGTTCTGAGTGGTTGCTAGGGTGTTGCTCGGGGAAATTCTCAAAAATTCAGAGTAGTTTTCTGTGCATCAATTTAATGTTGTTTGTTCTGAGTGGTTGCTAGGGGGTGCTCACTGTTGCTTAAATGGTTGCTATGGTGTTGCTAGGTAATTGCTATGGTGTTCTGCTTGATTTCAGATAAATAATTGGTCTGAAGCTGTATCATGTGTAAAAGTCTCCTATCTCTGTCATGCAGGTGTGACATCGGCATTGGGAAGTGGAAACGCTGTAATGCTGTACTCCACAGAGAGTGTCAGTACCCCATCATGGGACTGAAGGAAAATACAATGTATCAGTTCCGCGTCTGCGCAGTCAACCAGGCCGGCATGGGCCGCCCGTCTAAACCCACTGACCCCGTCCTGACCTCTGACCCCCTGGAGCCCAGCAGGACTACGGGTAAGAGCGTCTACATGAGTTCTGAATTAAGTCTTCTCTATGATAGCAGCAGCATCCGTCTGTTTCTCTGATCTGCTGCTGTCCTCTTGTCTGTGTCGGTCAGTGGTGAAGGTGGAGCGTGGCAGAGAGATTGTGATCACTAAGGACCAGCTGGAGGGTGAGTAGATCACAGCGCTCCTGGGTGCACACAGAGTTACAGAGATAAGACGAAATACATGCTTCTATGCTCACAGACGAGCTCAGATTTACTGTGCATTGCAGTGATGTTCTTTATCATGTGATGTTTCATTGCTTTAAATCACACAGTAGGGATGAATCTCACAAAAATGGTCAAGAACATTTCTGAGTCACGTTTTGTAAGTATAGAAATTAAAATGTTAGTTAATGAAATAACCTTGCAGGATACATTGTATAAATGGCCGTTTTAGAGAAAAACTATATTTTTATAATATCTTTTATATTTTTTATAATAATTATATTTTAATATTATATTTTTCATAAAGAAATGAAGCGTACAGTATTTTAGTACCATGAAGATTGTGTTAATTATTGTTTTAGGTTCATAACAATTAAGTAAACTTTAACTTAATGCAATAAATTTATATATTTATTATTATATTATATATTTATACTATTATGTTATTTTTTATTACTTTTATTTAACTTAAGTATTCATATATCATAGCAGTATTTGTTGAGCTGGCCTAAATTTTAATTTAAATAACAAAAATAAATATATTACAGTAGAGAGCATTTAATAAGATTCACCATTATGGGGTTAAGAATAAATAAAAAAAATAAATATTAGGATACTAGTATTGTTTTGGTATCACTGATAGTTTTTATTTGTGTTTAATGTTATTGTTACATTTGTTTATATTTTCATTTTTCATTTTCGTTTTATTTAAAATCCTAGTATTAGAAGTTTAGCTTTAGCAACTAACTGAAATAAAACAAGTTTAATTTTCATATTATTTTATTTCGGTTAATATCTATTAAATTATTAATTATTTTGTTGATAGTTATAGTTTTAATTAAATGATAAAAACCTTGCTGGATACATTACATGAATTAGAATTTAATTCCACAATACATTTTCTTTATGCAAAAAAATAATTTAATATTTCTTGTTTTTTTTTTTATTAGGTGTAAAACATGACCTGAACATATTTTTGACAGGATTCGTGAGATTCACCTTTAAACTATAGATTTGTTGCTCCTACCATCTCTTCTAAATCTTTTTTGTGAATTAACCACCCTAAAAAATGTGCGGCAGACAGTTATGATGATGGATTTGCTCTGTTTTAGAGGGCAGATCTCATATAAAGCATTCACAGGTGGTGTGCGCTCCCCTGTACGGCAATACCTATAAAGACTGAGGCAGTTTTATTGGCACTCAGCATTAAAAAGATGATGATATGTCTCTGAAGCTCACAGATTTAAATGTGCTATGCTGTGCTGCTAAACTGCCATGGCAACACCAGGGACTTGTGGGCCATTATGAGGAGCTGTAAAGACCTGACATCAACCTGTTCTTTATAAAGCATGGCTTTACCGAGTACTGCAGTGTGTGTGTGCATTCATGTATAGATTGTATAATATAGATTTCCGAATGCAAAGCAGTAGTTTAACTCAAATTCACATTGCATGCGTCCTCATCGCTAGATAAACTAGCTCTGTTTCAAACCCTAGTAAGCTGCCTTGCTGTCTGTGATCTACATAGGCAGCTGTCTTCTAAGGAAGCATGATTTCAGTAGGGTATGGTGACAAAGCTATAAATAAAAATGCATGAAAATTCATCACCCTTAATGCATATTGATGCTATATTTTCTTGGAAGCAGTGCTTATGCATATTTTGTTTTGCCAATATTTGTCTATGATTTAATGAAAAAGTTTGTTGTACATAAAAAATAAAACCCAGTATAACTCACTATTGCACTTGTATAACATTGTCATTTCAGTAGTCTAAAATTTTTGGAATATTATCATTTTTATTTCATGAAAACATGATGAGAAAATATTAGAGGTCAAATACTGAATGTCCTTGAAAAGATATTTTAATGGCATACTTGGTGGCTATGACAAATTTGAGAATGTTTTAGGTTGTTTATCCCATATTTATTAAAAAATAGTTGTCTTTGTATTGCCTTGTACAGTTGTTTCTACAGTGGATCTGAAGGGTTGATACAAAACAGTATTTTAGTATGCATACTTACGATTTATTTTCTTGGTCCTATACTTGGAAATGCATTAAGCCTCTAATTCTAAAATAAAAAACCATTATATTTATGCATGTTTTGTTTTGGGAATATTTATGTATGATTTATTGAACATGTCTGTTGTAAGAATAACATTAAAAACATTAAAACATTGCCATTTCACAAATGAATACATTTTTATATGATTTATTATTTGATTTATTTACATTTATTTTTTTTTCATTGCTAGGTCAAATATATGTCCTTGAAAGGAAATTTTAATGTTAATTTATTTGCTATGAGAAGTTTGTTTTACGTTGAATTAACTCATATTTAGTGAAAAATAGTTTGTATTGCCTTGTTGTGCAATGTTATTTTAATATAAATCATATACTATTTTAGTTTTTGTTAATTTTTTGAATTAATGTTTATTTTTATATTTTCTTTTTTCACTTTAATTTAATTTATGGCCATTTTATATGCATGTATATATGCATGTATATTTATATTTTTTTTAATAGTTACTTCTTAGTTTTATTATATTTAGTTGTAGATATTTTAATATCTCAGATTAGACTGAATATCAATTAGAAATTTGAATTTAAATACTTATATATAGGTTAATATTATATATAGGTTAGGTCCTAGTTGCAAACAATGTATGTTAACTACATTTAAACAGAGGTGGAAAATAGTGAAGTATTTTTACTTTACTTTACTTTTTATTGCACTACATTTCAGAAATAAGTTGTTTGTTTTACTTTTTAATATTACTATTTAACATTAAAAATGGAGTACTTTCATATAATTAGGTAATTTTTGAAATTACTTTTACTAGAGTAAAAGTAAGAAAGTAATACATTTCTAATTTTATTAAGTATTAAATTATATTTAATATGAAATGTAGTAAAAAGTACAATATTATGCTTTGGAATGTTGGGTAGTCGGATGGAGTACTGACACTTGAAAAGTACTTTTGCAGCAGAGTAAAAATACTTCACTGCTCTGCATTTAAAGGGGGTCATATGATGCGATTTCAAGTTTTTCTTTCTCTTCGGAGTGTTACAAGGTGTTATATAAAAGTTATGACTTCTCCACACCCCCCTAAAACAACTCGTTTAAACACACCCCACTGTTTCTATGTCACAGAGTGGGTTTATTTTCAAACACTGCCCAAATGTTTATGTAAAGAAAGAAGGCGGAGTTATTATTCTGGCTGTAGTGTTGCTGCGGGCGCCATGTTCTGGAGACGCTGTGTGTTGTTGTGAAAGTGAAACTACTT
>JAUMHE010000021.1:2225338-2241791 GCA_032359235.1 Enteromius mattozi
TATCTATCAAACAATAGTGTTGACATTTACCTTTACATTTAGTCATTTAGCTGCCACTTTTATCCAAAATAAATGAGGACAATAAAAATTTAGAGGCGATTAGAATCAACCAAAGAGCAACATGCCAGTGCTCTGCTTGTGCCGCTGGTGTTTATTGTAGACACGGTGTGAGATGAACTCGCTCTATGTGGATCAATCAGTGGGATCAACTTCAGATGGGACTCTTTTCCACTCGCTTTTGGTGTGTTTTCTGTCTCAAGTGATCCCTAACGGCCCTCTGACGGTGTGTGTGTGTGCAGGAGGAGGATCTGAACTGTGTCCGGGAGCGCTGGTCTGAGGCCCTCATCAAGCGCAGGGAGTATCTGGAGGAGCAGATCAAGAAGATCATCAATAAGTCAGGTTGGTGTGTGAAGCGTGTTTGGTGTTGATCTGATGCAGCCGCTGCTGTGAGCTAATGACCTGTGATTTCCAGAGAAGTCCGAGGAGGACGTGGAGCGAGAGGCTCGGCTCGTGGAGCAGTGGGTCGGTCTGACCGAGGAGAGGAACGCCGTGCTGGTTCCGGCCCCTGGCAGCGGGATCCCAGGGGCCCCGGCACACTGGTGAGATACAGGCTTTACAACAGGTTTAGAAGACAAGCTGATATATATATATATATATATATATATATATATATATACATATATATACATGTGAGCACAAAACCAGTCAGAAGGGTCAGTTTATTGAAATTAAGATTTCTACATCATATGAAAGATCAAATATATGATCTTTTCATTAATGTCTGGTTTGTTATGATAGGACAATATTTGTCTGAGATACAGCTATTTGAAAATCTGGAATCTGAGGGTGCAGAAAAATCTAAATATTGAGAAAATCACCTTTACATTCAATAAAAATATAAAAGTTCAAAATACTTCAACATAATGTTAGATTTAAGTAAGTAAGATGTTACGTCTTAATACTTTTAAACTAAGAAATATAAGAATAATAATATAAGTTGAAATGTAAATATTTGCTCAGTTATTGCTGGTGTTTGAGTGTGTTGTTGTTGCTCAAGGGTTCCCCCTGCTGGCATGGAGGCTCATATTCCTGTGCTGTTCCTGGATCTGAACGGTGAGATATATTGATCTTTTAAAAAGTTTAGATCAGAATGATCTGGATTTAGAAGTTTTTAGAAAGCAAAATTGGACTGGATTACTCTTTTAAAATCAGCTTTAAATGAAATCTAATATTTTTGTTTGATATTGACAGCTGTTTGGGGATTTGGAGAAATATAAAGATGTAGAATTTTTTGGACCATCTTTAAAGTTTTGATACATTTGTGTTCCTGAAAAAGCATCCCAACCTTATCAAAACGTTTTGACTAACACAAATTGAGGATTTAATCCAGATCAAAACCAAGGGTTGGATTTTGTGATCTAATCTGAATTCAGTGTCATTTTTTTTCTTTTGAACAAACCATTTTCAAGATTTGATCTGATCTGATGGCTGAAATCTGGTCAGATTATATTTGAACAACTGTCCCAGGGTTCAAGGGCTCAGATCAGTGATGTAGACTTGTTGTATTTTATCTGTAATGTGTGTTCTGCAGCTGATAACCTGACGGTGAACGATCAGCTGACTGGTCCTCACACTGCTGGAGTCAACTCAATCCTTCCCAAAGAGCACGGCAGCCCGTTCTTCTACCTGCCCATCATCAGACATAGCCGTGACGAGGTGACACGAGCTTCTACACGAGCCCTTTAAAATAACCTGTGCTGCCAAACCATTAATCACAACCAAAATAACATGAAATATGGGTGTGTACTGTATATATTTATGGTGTATATATAAATACACATACATTACAGCATATATTTATATTCTCATGGTCAGTCTGTTTTAAGAGGTTATTATTTCAGGATTTCTCATATGTAAATGACCCAATGTGAATAAAAAGATTAATCGCATACAAAAAAAGTTTTTGTTTACATGTAGTGTGTGTTTTGTGTTCTGTGTATATTTATTATGTTATAAATAAATAAACACACATACTGTGTGTGTGTATATATATTTAAAATATTTCCATGTATTTCCATGTTTATATTTATATTCATGCAATTTATATTCTAAAAAATATATTTTATAAACATATATATATATATATATATTTTAAATATGTATATGCATGTGTGCATGTTTATATATACGTAATAAATATACACAGCACATACACATATATTATGTAAACAAAATCTTTGTTTTTGTATTGTTTTGGATGCAATTAATCATTTGACAGCACTAGAAATTACAAAAAAAAGTCAAATGTCTGGATGCATTACAGGATGATTAGGGATTGTCTTGAATTAAATGTCTTTTAAAAATAATTAATGATGGTACTAAAATAATTGTGAATTGTGAATAAAATAATATCTATATATATAGTATATTGGAGTTTGGAAATTTTAGAGAAATGCTTAATAAATGGATTACACTGTAACTAAACAGATTAGATTTTAGTCGACTAAAACTAAAAACAATTCATATGAATAAAACATGACTAAAACTAAGTGGCATTTTATTCAGAAGACTATGACTCAGGCTAAATCAAAATTTGCGGTCAGAATGAGCACTGATGTCTGGATTTCTCTCGCTCTCAGGTGTCAGCTGTGTGTTCCTGGGACTCCTCCATCCATGACTCCATCCATCTGAACCGGATCACGGGCCCCAGCGAGAGAATCTACCTGATCGTGAAGGCCACGGTTCAGCTCAGTCACCCGGCGTCTGTGGAGCTGGTGCTGCGCAAGAGGATCGCCGTCAACATCTACAACAAACAGGTCTGAAACACTGGGAGGCTTCCTTACAGTCTCAAGAGCTTTATTAAAACATCTACTCTGCATCTAAAACTCTTGATTTCCCTCCTATCAGTAGCCATTAGAATTCTCAAATTTACACTTTATCGGTTAAAGGTTTGTAAACAGTTTTTTAATGTTTTACAGAAGTCTCTTCTGCTCACCAAGCCTGCATTTATTTGATCCAAAGGACAGCAAAAGCAGTAATATTGTGAAATATGTTCATTATTTTAAATAAATATAATTTATATATCAGAATTTTTAGCATTACTCCAGTCACATGATCCTGCATGCATTTACCTGAAATAGAAATCTTTTGTAACATTATAAATGTCTTTATCATCACTTTTGATCCATTTAAAACATCCTTGATAAATAAAAGTATTAAATTCTATAATCTAAAAAAATGTACTCAACTTTTAAAGTTTGCTAATAATAATAATAATAATAAATGTTTCTTGAGCAGTAAATCTGTATATTAGAATGATTTCTGAAGGATCATGTGACACTGAAGACTGGAGTAATGATGCTGAAAATTCAGCTGCGCATTACAGAAATAACATTTTAATATATATTCAAATAGAAAAGAGTTATTTTAAATACTAAAAATATTTCACAGTATTACTGCTTTTGCTCTATTTTGAATCAAATAAATGCAGGCTTGGTGAGCAAACAACAATCCTTTGAAAGCATTAAAAATCTTACTGTTTAAAATCTTTTCAATCTTTATTGTATTATCCTGTTTAATGTTAACGTGACCGATGTCTCACAGAGTTTCACTCAGAGCCTGAAGAGACGGATGTCTTTGAAGAACGTTCTCTACTCCTGTGGAGTGACGTATGAGATCGTGTCCAACATACCGAAGGTACAAACTTCACACTGTTTCCTCTTCATGATTGTCTTTGTGAATGCACCGATCACACACCTGCTGTCTTCATGAGCAGGCGTCTGAGGAGCCGGAGGAGCGTGAGACTCTGGCCTTGATGGCGGCTCGAGGAGAGAGCGAGGAGACGCTCGATGGAGAGACATACATAGAGAAATACACCAGAGGAGTGCTGCAGGTGGACAATATCCTGTGTCTGGAGAGACTGCGGCAGGTTCGACTTCACTTTAGCACACGTCTCTCACTATCTTTATTTTCTGCAGTGTTTAGTAGAGTTTGACTGATAGAGATTTCTTTATAATCAAAACCAATTATTTGCATGTTTTTTGTGCACGATAACCGATATTCAGAACCAACATTTTTTTATTGCTTTATTTCTATCTGCTGTTTCTGCTGGAGTGTTTAGTAGAGATTGAACAATATTGATTTGTTCAATAACTATGCAATTATTGGCATGTTTATATGCCAGAAATGCAGAATCTAATTTTATTTGTTTCTGCTGGAGTGTTTAATAGAGATCAAACAATATAGATTTTTTTATAACTGATATTGAGACAGATTATTTGCATGTTTATGTTACAATAACCGATATTCAGAACCAATGATTATTTATTGTTTCACTCCTATCTGCTGTTTCTGCTGGAGCGTTTAGTAGAGATTGACAGATATAGATTTTTGTATAACCGATACTGATACAGATTATTTGCATGTTTACTGTATGTGCTGAAAACCAATTTTATTTATATTTATTTGTTGTTTTACTTCTATCTGCTGTCTGTGCTGGAATGTTTTAGAGATTGACTCATACTGTTTTTTTTTATAACCAATACCGATGATTCCCATGTTTGTGACCGATAACCAACATGCGGAACCAATATTAAGTTATTGTTTCACTCCTATCTGCTGCTTCTGCTGGAGTGTTTAGTAGAGATTGACCGATATTGTTCATTTTTCTAACCAATGACAATTACTTCACCTGAAATCTTTACCTCAAGTCTCGAAACGACCACATGATGGCGCCATTTATTGGTGGATCCAATATTACTAAACCGATATCCATTTATGAAAATTACCCTAATATTGAGAAAAATATCAGTTGAACCGATAATCGGTTGATCACACGTTTAGTGTGTGTTTGTGTGTTCATTCAGGCCGTAACAGTGAAAGAAGCTCTCTCTGCTAGAGGCAGACACATCCGGCGCAGTCTCAGCACGCCCAACGTCCAGCACGTAAGTCCAGATCTACTGTTTACTAGTGTACAGAAACAAAATACCAGGCATTGTGTGACAGGACTGTCATATATATTTGTTTAGAGCTCTTGTTGTAAATCAGACGGGACCGGATGCGAAGATGAGGACGTGAAGGTTAGTGATCACTTACTATACACAGTGTGTTTGTTGTGAATGTCTCTGTCTGAGCGTTGACTTTATTTCCACAGACTCACTGCGACGGTCACACAGATGTCACCGAATCCAACTTACAGGAAACTTCACTCAACAGTCCTCTGTCAAAAGACACGCCTGTCAAAAACAAAGAGAATCATGGTAAATTGTAAACCTGACTTTCACCCAACGTGATTTGAGAGACTTTTTTTAAGCAAGCATTCTTATTTTTTTAAATTACTGAAGATTATTACTAAACAATTTAAATAGCTAAGCAGTTTGTTATTATATTAAAAAGAAATTTAAAAAAAAATATTAGTGGTAAATGGTATTTTTCAATGTTTAAAATAAAAGAAAATACTAAAAAAAAATTATGATTGTTGTTGTTGTTAATGTTATGAACTATTATTTTGATAATAATATAATATTATTTATGTATCGCTAAAAGCGTTAAAAAGCTACATTTACAGTATTGTTGACCTTTTTAGTTTACAGTGCATTGAGCAGCCTTACGCATATTTCATGCATCCTCAGGATTTAAAAAAATATATTATTATCATTATTAGTACTAGTAGTAGTAAATAGTACTTCAATAAAATAAAATAAAAATTAAATATTTATAATTAAATAGAAATTATGATTGTTTTTAAATGTCATGTACCATACATTTTTCAATTTTGGCAGTCAAATTTCTTGTAGTTCATTTAGACACTCATATGCATCATTTCATACAAACGTTCTCCTCAGGATCGGTTCCAGAGAGTCCAACGTTCTTCAACTCCAGTCCCTTTAAGGTTCTGTCTCCTCAGCCACCCAAGTTCCTCAAATCTCTTTTGCCAGTGAAGGAGGAGAACAAAGTCAAGCGTTCTCTGGAGTCACGGCCTCTGTTGGGACAGGAGGTGATACACACACACACACACACACACACACTCAGTGCTTCATTCTCATTATGTGTTTCATTCTCACACACCATTCATGTTGTGTTTCCACCTCCACATTCTCATGTATTTTATGATCTCACATTGATCCAGGCTCTGATGCCTGTTTTTGAGTGTTCTCAGTCCGCAGAGAAGCTGTCCTTTAGTCAGGGTCCAAATGCAAGTAAAAATCACTGGCTGGTAATTTGATCAGGATCTTTAAGCTTTGTAAGAAGCATCATCTGAATCTCACTAGTGACATTAATTAAGTTCAAAACAAAGGCATCCAAATCAGTCTGCTAAAAAAAAGAGAACCACGAAATGTAATTATGAGGAATATTTCCATTTTTATAAAAAAATGCAAAATAACATTTTGGTCGTTAAGGAATATTTATTACCTGTGAATTTTCTTTGTTTTTGTTTTTGCTTGTGGATTCCCCCTTATATTAGTTAATTTTGGACCCTTTCCCCAGCATGCTTCAGTCCCTCAAGCCTGTTGATTTATACAGCCACAGATTTATTTATTTAGTACAGATTTTGTTAGATTGACCTGTAAATGATTTTGAACCTGTTATTTAAACAAGAAATGATTTTAAAGGAGTAGTTCACCTAATAATGTAAATTCACTTCATCTTTAACATTTTATTTACAATTTTGATTTGATAAGTCTAAAATGTTATATAAGTAAAAATAGTCAAATATTTTCCGTGCACCTTATATATTTGTGGGTTTTATTTGATAAGTAATAATTCAAGATTTTTCTTTTGCTTTTATATTTTCAGTTTTTATTTTTATATAATAATATACTTTTTACAAACTTTTTGTAAATTTGTGTATTTGTAATTTCTATTCGTTTTTGAGGTTTATGTTTTTTTTAATAATTTATTAACAGTTTTAATAATGACAACCCTGACAAAAATTATATTAAATAAAAATAAACATTTTTATCACCTAGAACTGTTTTGACACGTTTATGTCATTTCTGTCAGGTCAGGGTTATAATCATTCATTAAAAATAATATTGTTTTGTTTTTTTTGTTAAATAAAATATACATTTTAGTTTAAAACTTATTTTTACATGCCAAGGCAATGTTTCTAGTTTTTGTTTAGTGAAATTAGTGAAAATGACAAAAAGCTTTACTAAAATTAAACTAAAAGCTAAGCTAAAAGCTAAAAAAAATTAAATAGTAAAAAAAGCTAATGT
This sequence comes from Enteromius mattozi, assembly GCA_032359235.1. Lineage (NCBI taxonomy): Eukaryota > Metazoa > Chordata > Actinopteri > Cypriniformes > Cyprinidae > Enteromius > Enteromius mattozi. The sequence continues at coordinate 2,232,556 of JAUMHE010000021.1, forward strand.
AAAATAATATTTAAAAGTATACTTTGTAGCATTGTATGTAAAAGAATCTTTGACTAAATCTGTTGTTGTGTTTAGTGGAAGAAAATAATAGGAGGAACATCAGAACAGCATGAAGTTTTTTTTTGTGTGAACTGTTCCTTTAAAAGCGCAGAATCTGTGGCTGTGTGCATGTTTACTCGTCTGTGCTGCATGGCCCGTGTGAAGTGTGCTGTTGTGCCCTGATTGCAGAGCATGCGCTGGTTTGCGGACCCCGGCGGCCCCTTGTCCAGACCAAGGGCTCAAAGTGAGGGCCGCTGTGACATCAGCAGCAGCTCGGCCAATCACAGACAGCCCAGACTGAGCACTGATCTCACTCACACACGGCCGCACGCTGCTGTAAGTCAACACTTGCATAACCAGTCTGATGCCAGTTAACACAGAAAATCATTTTTAACCTAACCATTATATTGTTGTTGTTGTTTTTTACATTTGATATATTTTTCAATTTAAATTGAATTTTAAATCTAAGAAGTTGAAAAACAGTAGTAAAAAGTATCAAACATTTTCCTTTCACCTTTAATATATGTGGGTTTTTTATTATTATTTTATTATTTTAATTATTATCATTTATATAATATATTTTATATAGGTTTATATATTTTTTTGAAATATATATATATACAAAATATAAATACATAATAACATTGTAAAACTATATAAATAAATTCTTTATAATATAGTAATAAATTATTTAATATTTATTTTCAAAAAATAAATTTTACGTAATTATTAAAATTATTGACAAGTATCTGACAGCATCCCACACATGAGATTTATTGGTTACATTCGTTATGTTACAAATTCGAATGTTACAAATTCGTTACATTCACACACAAACAATGAATTTCGGCACTGCATCCCTTTTAAAACTGTTTGAGTGAAGCTTATGATGCATCATCATCTTCATTATTTTAGCACTATTCGCATCTCATTGCATCCCTTCACCTTCATGTGAATAATAAGTAACTGCATGAATCCCTCAGCTTGTGTTTCACTCACTGACTGCAGTACTTCACATATCACACTGCTAGTTACAAAGCAAATAAAACTGTTTAAACATCAGATGTGAACAGCATACGATGACAAAACTAGATCAATACTTTTATATTCAGTAGAGTTGTCTGCACTGGATACGATGAAAAAGCACCCATTTCTATTTTGATGCACTGCCAAAATAATCTAGCCACTTTATCTCCCCTATATTTGTGAAATAAAATTGTTACTTACACATATATCACATTTATTATTATTATTATGAATTCACTATTCATTATTATCACCATGAATTCACTCACTATATTATTTAATTTTAAATAAAGGTACATTTAATTTTTGAAGTTATATATATATATATATATATATATATATGTATGTATGTATAATTTATTTTATATATTATTTATTTAACTTTAAATTCATTTTTATATTTATTTTTATAAATATTTAGTTTTTTTTTAAATATATTTCTAATTTGCCCTGTTGATTAAATTTCCCTAAAATGTTAACTTAAATTAAATTAAAAACAAAATTCTTAGAAGACATGTTGCTTTGATGCTTCCAGTGTAGACAACTTCAAACTGTTTAGATCTACTGTTGTGACTAAAAAGACTGAATAAAGTAGCAGATGTGCTTCAGGATTTCTTCATAAGGGGGCAATAGAGTCCCTCCTGATCACTGCTTTGTCGTTTGTTTCTTGTCTGGCCATTGATAATTTGTCAGGATTCAGAGGAGGAGGATCCTGACATAGATTCAGCCTTCACCCGTTCCAATGATCCAGGTCTTGGGTCTCTGGAGCTCCAAAACTTCAAGCCTTACATTCCCGAGGATTTTGCCAACTTTGAGGTGTACAACGCCAGTCTTGAGACCCAAGAGGGGAATATGTGTGTGCAGGTGTTAACAGGGACACGGGCTGCAGAAAAAGAAGTATCCCGTAGTCCCACGGCCAGCACATGTACAAGCGGCTACTTCTCCCATAGTGCCTCGAACGCCACGCTGTCTGATGTGCTCTTCAGTGGCAGCGATAGTTGCGACCAGCTCAGCATTAGAGAACCTCCAGACCCTCAGGAAGCACCGCATGGAAGAGGGTTGCATCCTTCCAGAAGTGCCTCAGGGTCCTGTCCAGCCCAGACCGTTCCCGCTCATCCCTGTTCCCGTCACTGCACCGACCGGGACTGTTCCCCTCGGCTTTCCTGCAAGTGTATCCTGAGCATCAGTCAAGAATTTACAGACTTTAAGGGTGCAGATGAAGTTGTAGGGGAAGAAGATCTTGGTAACATTGGATGGAAGGCAGAATCGATTCCCACAGACTTCAAGGGTGTAGATGACGGCATAGGAGAAGACCTTGGTAACATCAGATGGAAGGTGGAATCAATTCCTCCAAACTTTAAGGGTGGAGATGATGGTGAAGGAGAAGAAGACCTCAGTAACATCGTTTCAGAGGAATCAGTTCCCCAAGACTCTAAGGGTGTAGGTCATAGCATAAGAGAAGATCTTGGTAACATCGGATCGAAGGTGGAATCCGTTTCCCCAGACTCTAGGGGTGTAGGTCATGGCAAAAGAGACCTAGGTAGCATCGAACGGAAGGCAGACTCGATTCTCCAAGCCAAAACCCAAGGCGTGGATCCCCCACCCCAGTGCCATCTCCACAATGGGAAAGAGTCTCCCAGTATCACAGTACTTCACGCCAAGCCACAGCTGGAAGCAACTCAAGGACTTGATTGCTTTGAGGATTCCGAACCTTTGGTGGACTCTAGTGAGGACGAGAACAGACCAGTTGCTCAGTTGCCAGACTGGATGGCCCCCGGTGAGCAAGTTTGGGTGGGCAAACGGAGTGGGACTGTGCATTACGTTGGAGGTGTAGAGTTTGCCAAAGGCATCTGGGTTGGAGTAGAGCTGGACCTTGCTGTAGGTAAGTGAACTCTTCCCTTTCTTGCTCTTTGATGCTGAACCTCAACTCAACTCCTTGTAACTTTAGACCTTTCTTGTCCTCCCGAAGGCAAGCACAACGGTACAGTCCAAGGAAGGGTGTACTTCCGATGTGCCACAGGTCATGGCGTCTTCGTGAAGCCATCCTGTTTGACTCGAGGCCCTCCGTCCATAGACATCGAACCTCAACCTGTGCTCCAGTAGGAGCAGGGCAGTGAACAATAGTCGGTAGATGATCTCTTCGTCACCAGCACCAGTCACCGCCTGGACAAACCAAGTGCTAACAGAATCCATCCTTCTGATTCGTTAGAGATTTGATGGTTCCCCTGCTTCTATGGCAATAAACCCTACCTGTGTGTCTTGCGTTGAAATTTTAGGCCTATTTCAGTATCATCTTTGAATGTCGAGAGTTGCACAGTTGCACAAACTTGTTTTATATATCATGTATAGCTGTAATACTAACATCCTTTTTGGTTACCACTTCTTATATGACTAAATGTATTAATCGAACATTGCCTAACTCTACTTTGAGTGAGTTTGAGATTTGGATGCGTGTTGTAGGTAAGAATGTACTACTGTTTATGACCTTTTTTTTTGTTTGCGTGATTATATCAGGTATTACCAAAGACATAGCCTTTCAAATCTGCTGTGCAAACTTCTTACGTAGATTACTTTGGCAATGTTTTTTTTTGCTTGTGTACTTCAATATTTGTTCGACTGATTTATGCTAAGTGCCATATTTCTGGTTGGAAGGCCACATGCCCATCAGAACTTTAAAACCATTTAATGGTATTTTGATTGGACGGCAATCCAGTTGCTCGTACTCCGTTGCGTTACTGGTTTGTTGAGTACTGTAACTGTTGAAGGACTGCCAATATTTCTATTAACAGAGCTGTACGCTTGCACTGGAGTAACTTATCCTGGATGCACATTAAGTTACGTAATGCACAGACTTTTACGCATTCTCAGATACTGATTTGACGCTTCTCAGGAGGTTGACGGAAGTGAGGTCACCTAATGCGGAGAGCACCTTGTTTTCTTTATCAGACCCTTTGCCGGTAAGAAACGTTATTGCAAAACATACCGGCCATAGACAAGACATACCCTAAAGTACTGACACAAGCCCTGTCCATGAACGGGGTCTTTTTAGATAGTCGACTTCTAGGTTCACCCGCCTAATAATGAAGCTTTCGAGCATTTGAATCCATGTGTGTTTGACTGTTGAGTAAGATTTTATTAGTTTGTGATACTAAAGCCAATATTAATGTTTTTATAGGTATAAATGGGAGATGGGAAATATCGGGGGAAATTGGGACATAGCCTGAATAATGCTAGTATTTTTAGTGCCATGACCAGTGCTGTTATTATTGCTCTTGTTTTACCTGAAGAACTGTGGATCTCATAAGAAGTGAATACTATTGCTGTCAATGGAGACGGTATAATGAAAACCCAAGACCTTACTTAAAAGAAAACAAAGCTGCTCTCCTTGACAAGGAGCTGTACATAAAATGTATGAACATAGTATTTACAATATTATAAAGTGTACAGAATTGTATTTATATTGTATCTCTGCAGATGTTGCTACAAAGATGTTGTAGAATACAAAACGTTTACAAACACTTGTTGTGTGTGTTCTTCCTTTCCATTGACATTATTGATTGTTTTTCATTTGAAAGGCTTGCTCCTAACATTTTGAGTGAACTATTCATTTATCATACTGTAGGTAATATAACAATAGCACTGTTTCTCTGCCTTTGTTGCTGAACTTTTTATTAGTGCCAAACGATTAATCACATCCAAAATGTTGTTGTGGTGGCCAAAATGATTAGAACACTAGTATTTTCACCAGCTGTCGGTGTTTTTAAGTCTGTTATTTCTATCTTTTGCTGTAGTGTGTAGTAGGAAATGTCAGTTTAAATTTTTTAGCTGTTGAAAATACTAGTGTTCTAATCATTTTGGCCACCATTCTATATTACGTGTACTGTGTATTTATTATGTATGCATTTATATATTTAAAAAAAGGTTGTGTTAATATATTAAATATGTTTATATATAATATATGCATGTAAATACATGTACATATTTTTTAAATATATACTGTATGTGTGTATTTATATATACATAATAAATATACACAGTACACACATATATAAAAATCGTTTGACGGCACTACTTACACTTTTTATCCTATCTAATGTCACAGAAATATGAAAATATGAAAAAAAATATCAAACCATTAGTATTAGAGATTTTGACAAATCCAGAGAAACTGAAACATATTCAAAGCAGTTTTGACAAAAGCATGTTGTACTCTCTTATATCTGACTGGCTGATTTCATCTCTTCCCAAACAGTAAGTTGCCAAACTCTCAGTTTGACCTTTGACCTACAATGATCATATTGAGTTAATGGGTCACTAGGTCATTGTGTTGAATTGAGGCAGTGAACATCTGCAATAGAAATGTGCAAGAATGTCCATCTGAAATACATTTTAAAAATCCACTTATCTAAAGGAATAGGCACTGCATTCAGGGAATTAAACCCATGGCCCAGATTTAACAAGCAAAACATGGTAAAGATTATTACAATTTTTAAGCACTAGACACTGGTTTTGGGTTACACAGAAAAAAAAAAAGTTTTGGCTTGAATTTTTGGAACAACATGATACTATTTATTTATTTTTATCAAACTTTCTTTCTAATCTGCAGGACAAAGAATTCAGTCCTAGCTTCAGTTAAATATTATCACACCAAAATGCAAAAGTATTCAGGCATTTAATCGACAAAAAGAATCATTTGTCACATGATAAGTAAGCAATAAATAACCCTAGAGGGAAAGCGACAGGTTGTGGGCGTGGTTAGATTGAACAGTGGGCGTGGTCTATGTCCGCGTGTGAGCGAGAGCCATCAAAACCATATGGCATGTCCGAGTTTTGTCGCCTGACAGACGCGCTCGTTTGCTGCGATTTATTCTACCTCATATCAAATCTTCCGAGCTCTGTTACTGCGGCCTTCCAGGAATACAGGAGCTGTTATTGATCCAAGCGCTCGTAGTGAAAGTTTGAGGATGCACAGCTCTCAGAAGGACACCACGTACACCAAGATCTTCGTCGGAGGTCTTCCGTATCACACCACTGACTCCAGCCTCAGGAAATACTTCGAAGTGTTTGGAGACATCGAGGAAGCTGTTGTCATTACTGACAGACAAACGGGGAAATCCAGAGGCTATGGATTTGTAAGCTATCTATCTATCTAGAAGTAAAAATAACTACAAAATAAAGCTAACTTACAAAATGTTACCATGTAACATGTTGCAAATTAACTCTTCATAAAGGCTACATCTTTTAATGTGTCATAAATTGATTTTTGTTGCAAATATGCCTGACAAGATACAAAGTTACACTGAATGACATTTTAGTGGATAAATCAGGGGAAAATGTGATATTTATTTGTGGCTCAGAAAAACAAAAACAAAATTGGAATTAATTTAAACAGAAAACTTTTACATTTTTATTTGGGAAAAAAAACCCAAATATAAAGCAATATATATATAATGCTTTATGTATGTGTGTGTGCTGATCTATCTATATAAGTTAGTTATTGTTTTTATTTATTTTAAAATTTTTAATATTATAGAAAATTAAGTTTTATTAATTTGTTTACACACACACATACACACACACTAATTAAATTGTTATTTCAGTTTTAGTTATTTTATCAGGGTTTACGAAAATTTAAATAAATGTAAATAATCCCTTGGCTAATATAAAAAGGTTTTAATATTTAATTTTATTGTGTATTATAATTGGCGACACATTAACATGAAGCATCGCTGAAAACACTGAATCTGTGTTTGTTCTGTCGTGTATCTGTAGGTGACGATGGCCGATCGAGCCGCAGCAGAAAGAGCCTGTAAGGACCCAAACCCCATCATAGACGGAAGGAAAGCTAACGTGAACCTGGCCTACCTCGGGGCCAAACCACGGATCATGCAGCCAGGTGAGGATATTGTAGAAATAATGTCTGTTTTGCTCATTAACAATTAATAAATGCAATAATATTGTGTTTCTCACAGGATTTTCATTTGGTGTCCCTCAAATGCACCCTACGTTTATCCAAAGGCCTTATGGGTAAGTGTAACAAGACTATTCATGAGTTTCATTAGTTCATCACAAAACTGAAAATGTGCTAAAATTAAGATTAGGATGAGTTTGTTTTTTCATCCGATTTCGAGAAATGTAGCATCGCATCAGTGTCTCAGCAATGGATGTGAATGGGTGCCGTCAGAATGAGAGTCTGATAAAAACATCACAATAATTCACAGCACTCAGTTAACATCTGAAGAAGACAGAAGCTGAAATAAAAAGCATATTTCATAATAACTCCTCCAGTGGAGAAAGTGTTCTGGTCTGAATCAGGAGAGAAATCTGATCTAAACGAGTTTAAATCTTCATAATGCTGGATTAGTTTCATCTTTTGTCTTCTCCAGATGTTAACTGTTGGACTGGAGTGCTAATTATTATGTTTATTATGACTCTCATTCTGACGGCACCCATTCACATCCATTGCTGATGCATTGCTACATTTCTACGAATCGGATGAAAAACAAACTCATCCTAATCTCGGATGGCCTGAAGGTGAGCACATTTTCATTTTTAGGTGAACTATTCCTATTCATTTTCTAATGTAAAAAATATGATATTGGAAAAGATTGCATATACACTCATTTTTTACCACTGCATTGCTTTAAAGGTGCCGTGCGTCATTTGTGGAGTAAATAACTCAATCTGAAAATGACGCTCTTCCCCTTTAAAGATGAATTACAATATCATATTCCTACATGCTGCATGAAAGGATATATTAGTGTTGATTTCTGTGCATTTTGGATGTGTCTTAAACTGCTGTTCTCTTTGTGTCGCAGAGATAGCGAGGATGAGCATTCCCCGTTACTGTATCCTCCTCCTTTCCGCCAGGTCATGAGGTGTGTTCGTCTGCTCTTATAACCTGTGTCGTGTGTGTTTTACCTGAAAAGTCAGTCATGTGCTGTGTCTCTCTCTGATCTGACAGGCTCTCGTTCGGTTAATGAAGTCAGAATTCGGTCGACGGTGATTAGCTTGCATGGACGTTGTTGTTGTTGTTGTTGTTTTTGGAGAGGAGCTTTGCTGTGCGTTTGGATCTGAAGTGGTTTTATAGCTAAACCGTGTGCTTTAATAGAAACGAGTGTACGGTAGGACGACGGGATTCTGGGAGACGGTCGTATCGTTCTGGATTTGATGATTGTGCACAGCTTGTTATTTTCTATTCCTTTGACTTTTCTATTCACTGTTTTGTTGTTGAAGGGCTCACAGTTTCCCTCCAAACAAAACTACTCACGGCTTGCATGTTGCTGTGTATCTTGTGCCTCTGTTTTTTAAATTTATTTTACTAATAATTCATTTGCCTTTAATTTATCAGTGATTCTTTTCTTCCCAAAACCTCTTTGTGTAAAATAGTTTGCATATTTTACGTATTTCTTAAGTAAAGACTCAGAACTCCAGTAAGTTCAAACATTTACACTCATTCATTTGTTTAAAATATTCCTAATAACTAAGAAATACAATCAATTAACGAGGCAAACATATGAGACGTTCTAGCAAAGTCTTAAATAAGTGCTAAATAATGAATAAAACGGTTCACTATGAATTGATTGAACTGTTTTTGTCATGGTTTTATAAATGTTTTCTAATATATTCTTAATTAAAATTCCTCTGGTGGTTATTTTTATTAATGTTATTAATATTATTTATATTTTAAATTCGTTTTTATTTTTATATTATTTTTTTCACGTAGCCTTTATTCATTTTTAATTTAGTTTTAGATATTTTAATATGTCAAGTTGATGATGAAACGCAAGTTCGTTTTTTTTATGTTTTATTTAAATTCAGTTAAAGTTTATACTTTTATAGTTTATATAAATATTTTGAGTGAGTTTTTATTTTCTGTTTTCTTTTTAGACTTTAATTGTTGTTGACATTTTAGTAAATTGTCAAAATTGTCATTTCCTTTGTTTTTAATTTCTAAATATCTGTATTTACAATTAGATAAAATAAAATAACATAATATAAAGCAAAAATATAATCTAAAGAAGTAAAATAATAATCTAAACTTTTTTTATATATATATTTTATATGAATTTAGCTTAAGTTGAGGATTTATGATCAAGATAGTTTTAGGTTTTATTCTTTTTAAATGTCAATATAGTTATGAAGTAAAATAAATACATTTATTTATTTTT
>JAUMHE010000021.1:2241891-2264547 GCA_032359235.1 Enteromius mattozi
GTGACCGTATTTTTCACGGTTTTATTCTGGCAACCACAGCTGCCAGTTTTTTACCGTAAATTTTACGGATTTTTTTTTACAGTGTATGCTTTATTTATTTTTAAGATTAACTTTTAAGATGAAGTTATTATAATCTTACTTCAAGTGATGAAGGATTTAGAAAGTGACAATTAAGTAAAAATTAATCAAAAAGTTATCAAATGTGATTACTTTATTAAAGTAATCGAGCTAGTTATACTACTTATTACAGTTTAGATAAGGTAACTTGTGACAGTTTTTGGTTGGAAAAATGGGTGGGCATTAAAAGGGCAGCGCTCGAGTGGTTCAGGTCTGGAAGGTGGGATGTTTAGTGTCAGCATTGGGGATTATATCTCCTCCCCTGCCCCTCTGTTGTATGGGGTCCCACAGGGCTCAGCTTTAGGTCCTCTTCTTTTTCTCTCTATCTATTCTGCTTGGGTCAATAATTAGGAAGCATGGCATGTCTTTTCATTTGTATGCGGATGTTACCCAGATCTATGTCCCTATTAAAAAGAGTGAGACTGTCTGACCACTACTTCAGTGTCTTGATGGCAAAAAAATAAGAGCCATCCAGGCCTTTCAGTGTCGATGAAAAGAAAACGGAAGTTATGGTTTTTGGGGATATTACTGGGACTCCTCCAGTTGATTTGAGTGCCCTAGTCCAGTACATCAAACTGACCATCACAAACCTTGGGGTTAAACTCAAGTCTGACCTAAAGTTGGACAGTCAGATAGGGGCAGTTGTTCAAGGAAACATTTTGAAACCGTAACCTATGCCTTTGTCACTACTCGGCCTAGATTACTGTAATTCACTATATGTGGGGCTAAGTGGGTGTTCTTTGGCTCATCTGCAGCTAGTGCAAAATGCTTTTGACAGGGAGTCGCAAGATTGAGCATATTACCCCTATTTTATCCTCACTTCACTGGCTGCACGTACAATGCAGAATTCATTTGAAAATTCTTTTGCTTGTTTTTAAATCTTTAAATGCTTCTGCCCCACCCTATATATATATATATATATCTGTTACACCCCTACCTTCTCGCTCTATTAGATCAGCTGTTTCTTAGAGTGCCAAACGCTAAGCGTAAGCTCACTGGGGACCGTACATTTGCTGTGGATTCCCCCAAATTAAGGAATGCTCTGCCTCTTTACATTAGGCACGCCCCTTCGCAGTCTTTGTTCAAATCTCAAAACCTACCTTTTTTCTTTGGCCTTTGACACCTGATTTGATATTTGTTTAATAGTGTATATGTGTGGGTTACATGTGTGGTATATATATATATATATATTAATCAACTCATCTCATTTTTGGACATGCAGGTTCGCAAAATCCTGGAGCTGGTTCAGAGTAAAGGAGAGGAGTGCTCAGCGTATTTCACACACATTCTTCATGAAGCATATGACGCTTACATTGATCTGCGGCCTTGGTTCGAAGAAATTCGGTACACACCATTAGACACTATTAGTGTCATACCAGTGGTGAACACAGACCCCAGTGAGTATTTTGAAAATCAGGAATCTGAGGGTGCACAAAAAAAAAAAGAAAAAGAAAAAAAATCTCCTTTAAAAGTTGCCCAAATGAAGTTGCAATGCATATAACTAATAATATATTTACGGTAGGAAATTTATAAAAATATGTTCATGGAACATGATCTTTACTTAATAACCTAATAATTTTTGGATTATTTTAACCCATACACTGTATTGTTTGCTATTGCTACAAATATACCTGTGCTACTTCTGACATAACATTTTACAAACACAGAAACCATGAAATGAAAAGTCCAGATCAATGTACATAATTTTAACAAAACACTTTAATCAAAATTTTCATACTGTAGGACACTACATTTATGCACTTGAACGTTTATGAAATTATTTTGGTGCACTAATTTTTGCATCTTTGCAGTTAGCAAGTACTGTGAGAAGCTTCGATACGAGCTGGGAAGAGACACTCGCTTCATCACGTCGTACTCAAAGAGTGAGGAGACGCCGCTGGAGGATCTTTACACGGACACTCAGATGGAGCTCCTGAACGACAGAGGTGAGAGTCTGGGATACTTACAGAGTCTGGATGATCTTCTGGGAGACGAGGGAGTCTTCAACCCACAGGCCGAGACCATCTTCATCACCGGCGACGCTGGTGTGGGCAAATCCATCGTCCTTCAGAAGCTGCAGAACCTGTGGTCCAGAAGAGATCTAAAAACTCGCGCCAAGTTCTTCTTCAAGTTCCGATGCAGGATGTTCAGCGCCTTTAAGGAAACAGACGAGATCTCACTGAAAGATTTGATCTTTAAACACAACTGCTATCCGGATGGCGACCTCGATGACGAGGTCTTCACCTACATCTTGCGATTCCCAGAAACGGTGCTTTTCACTTTCGACGGGTACGATGAAATCAGAGCGGATTTTGACTTGGATAACGTGCCGGAAACGGTTTCCCCGGAAGAAAAGACCCGTCCGCTTTTGCTCCTCATGAACTTGCTTTGTGGGAAACTACTCAAGGGTTCCCGGAAGATTCTGACTGCGCGAAGCGGCACCGAAGTCCAAAGCAGAGTGATCCGTAAGAAAATCTACATGAAGGGATTCTCACCAGAACACCTAAAGAGATACACGGCTTTGCATTTCCCAGAGAAAGAACACAAGACAATGGTCACCGATCAGCTGGACGCTAATCCTCATCTCTGCGGCCTTTGCTCCATTCCGCTGTTCAGTTGGATCATCCTCAAGAGCTTCAAGCATCTTCATTCAGTCTATGACAACTTTGAGTTGCCGGATTCTTGCATTACGCTCACGAACGTCTTCTTGCTTCTCTCCGAGGTCTTTCTCGGACACTCGATCCCACGCCCTGGACTTTTAAAACGGAGTACGAGGTGTCCGGCGGAGACCTTTAAAGCGGGCGAGCGGAAGCTTTCAGCGTTCGCTCAGCTGGCCTTGCATGGTCTGGAACGGGGAGGACTTGTCTTCAGTATGGAGGAAGTGATATCCAGTGGGTTAGAAGATGAAGACCTTCAGTTTGGGTTCCTGAGGCCTGCTTCACATTACGATGGATCCGGAGGCTCTGCAAACTTCGAGTTCCTCCATGAGACCCTCCAGGCCTTCTTAGCGGCGTTTTCATTGGTGCTGGACTCCAAAACCACTCCTGAATCTATTCTGAGGTTCTTCTCCAAATGCGAGTACAAGAGGTCGTCGCGTCTCTCCTGCTTGCCTTGCCTGGGAAGGTCGAGACCTAGAGATAAAGACCCTTTCCAAACCAACTTCCAGTTCACCAATTTATTTCTATGCGGCCTGTTGTCCAAATCCAATGCTGGGCTCCTGGAGCATCTTGTTCCTCCGGTGTTACTGAAACAAAAACGGAAGATGCTCAAGTCGTATCTGTCCAACAGCGTGAAGACGCATCTTAAAGGCCTTCCTCGATTACCATCCACAGACATTGATGGCGACAAGGTGCATGCAATGCCCAATTTCTTGTGGATGCTGCGGTGCATATTTGAGACGAACAGCGAGGACGTCGCCAAGATGACGGCCAACGGCATATCGGCGGATTACATTAAGATCGCCTTCTGTAATATTTACTCGGCCGATTGCAGCGCTTTGAATTTTGTCCTCCACCATCGCAGGAAGCAGCTAGGAGTCGACATGGACAATAACAACATCAACGATTACGGCGTGAAGCAACTGAGGCCATCTTTCAGCAAAATGACGGTAATAAGGTAAGAAAAGCCAGGCAGGGTGTGGCTTTACCCAAAACATATACAGTTTGAAGAACTAGAACTAGAACAAATTAAGTTCCTACCTTTTGGCAGAACTGGGTAGTTATCTGGATTACATAATCAGATTCCAAGAATTGGTAGCACTTTATTTTAAGGTGTCCTTGTTACATGTGCTATTATAATAATAGCAAATTATGGATAATTACATGCACTTAACTCTAAGTGAAACCCTAACCATAGTAAGTACATGTAGTTAATTAAATCAGTAATTAAATGTATATTTACACTGTAACAAAGAACAAGAACCAGACTACAGTCAGGCTACTGTTTTGTTGATTATAGTGCTGTCAAATGATTAAACCCACAAACCCCTGCAGTTCCTTAACAAACTGCAGATTGGAAAACCTTGATGTAACGTTTAATGCAATACATTTTCTTACTCTTCGTATTTTTATATGAACACGGTAGAAGATTACCCTGTTTAAAGCAATGTGATAAATGAGTTAGGTCAGAAGTAAATTAAAAGTAATCTGCTTATATCACTTAAAATGTGTATTACGTTAGTATAACCACAATTTTTGTCATGTAATGGAATCAGTAATAGATTCTTCTGTCTTTCAGATTTTGTGTGAATCAGCTGACGGACAGCAGTATTGAGGTTCTGGCAGAAGAACTCATCAGACACAAAGTCATTAAGGTCTTGGGGTGAGTTCATCCGTTCATCTTTATGTTGTCAGGTTTTATTTAGACCTCATTTTCACTCTCTTTTCTTTCCATTTACAGTCTTTACAAAAATTACATCACAGACGCTGGAGCCAAACTAGTAGCAAAGATTATTGAAGAATGTCCACACTTGAAGGTTGTCAAGTAGGTATCTCTTGTACATAGATAAAGATATTAGATCTATTACCAAATATGTGAGGAAATTCTGCATGATTTGGTATGCATGAAAATCTGCTCCAAAAAATCTTTACTGACAGACCATGTGGTCAGTGACTTTGACTTTTGAACCACATGAGCTTGTCATTAAATTTTTTGGCTCATTTAGCAGGAGTGCAAGTTCTAGCTTTGTTTTGATATGAATGCACATTACTCCGATGCGTGCTTGGTTTTATTTATGGGATTAAAAATCGATTGCAATGCTTTCCAGATGATGCACGACTCATACACGTACACATTCTCACAAGGTATGTAGAAGGCATCATTTGTTTGTTTCCCACAGGCTCGGCTGCAACAACATCACAGGTGTGGGTGGAAAATACCTGGCCAGCGCAATCCGCAAGAGCAAATCTATCTTTGATGTAGGGTAAGAATATGCACTGGAATAATTAGACCATGCCTTCTTTTTTATGCATTTAAATATATTTATATATTTATATATAGTTCCTGTTTTGGGTGGTTTTAAATAGAATTTTACAGAAATGGTTAAAAACTATGGTAGAGGTTTGGTGACATTAATTGAATTGGTTACAGAATGTGGGGAAACAGCATCGGAGATGAGGGCGCAGATGCGTTTGCGGAGGCTCTGAAGAATCACCCAAGCCTGACTAACCTTAGGTAAACCTTGCATCGTCATGTCTCCATTCAGAAACTGTCAGATATAGAACGAGCGATCTGAGATTGATCATTGCATTGCTGTTTAGTCTCTCTGCCAATGGCATTACGTCTCACGGTGGAAGAAGTCTGGCAAATGCACTGAAGGAAAACACAAGCCTTCACATCTTCTGGTATGACTGAATGCCATGTTTCTCATGCATCTGAAAAAAATAAAACCTATTTATCTTTCCCAGATGCATACTTAGTGTTCTTATTTTTCAGGTTAATACAGAACAAAATCTCTGATGATGCAGCGTCAGACTTTGCCGAGGCCTTCAGATCTAACTCTGCTCTGACACATCTGATGTATGATCGATTATACCTCATTATTTCAGTAACGCAATTGTTTCACATTTCTGCAGCATGTAAATGGTGCATGCTCTTTATGGTGTCTAATTTAAAATTTTATTATTCACTTACAGTATTCACTTGTGCATAAACAAATAGTGCAAATGCAGTGATGCAAATACTAGTTTTGCTGCATCTCTTGACAAAAATTGCATTCAAATATTACGTTGTAGTCTGTGGACATTAATATAAGGAAATAATGTGGTAACTAACATCACCCAGAAAGAATGCATGTCTGCTGCCGATGGAAAAATGTGTGAAATGACATCTAAACACATTAATGTTCATAATGCATGGAAATGTATTAACTATTAGATTTGATCTATGTATTTATATTTTGATCAACTACAGTGTATACCAAAAATTGCACTTCAGCTCTGTATTCAATACAATATATCTGCCCTGATGGTTTGATTTTATTCAACTCTCTATAGGCTGATAGAAAATGAGTTCACCATTAATGGAGCCAGACAGATGTCTGAAGGCATGACTAACAACACTACACTGAAGGAAGTCAAGTAAGATATGCTGTTAAATCCAAAAACTAGAGTCTGGATCATATTAATGGCATACAACCTCTAATAAAAAACACCTCAGTTTAGTCAGATTTTAAAGCATTGCATTATTCTTTGCAATAAAGGCAATCTCATAATGCACTGCGACACGCTCCACCAAAGATAGTGAGGTGAGAGAAATGTAGATGAAAAGCAGTAATAAAAAATGGCTCAATATGCTACAAGTCAACAATTTTACCCAGCATTGATGTGTGCAATGTATTTTACCACATTAATTTGAAATCTGTTGCCTATCTAGGTTTTTACAATTCATTCCCTAATGAAGGGTGACATTACAAGGTAGTTTACAAGGTTTTAGTACAGTCCTAGTTCTCCTTCTTAACTAACCTCACATGAGCTGATCAGGGTTTGCAGTTTCACACATTTCCACATTTTCTGGTTCATCCGCAGTATTAAAAGAAACTGTGTCTCTGAAGAAGAAGAGCGACTCTATGAGGGCGACAAGAGGCTTCGCTTCCACTGAGAAGAACCAGTAAAACACGTGATTTGAGAAAAGGAGGAAGTTGGTGTCATGCTGCAGATATCGGTTTACTTTAGTAACAGAAGCACAGCTGTACTCAAAATGATCAGGTTTATTACCATGGCTCTGATGCAAGTTTCACACCAAAGCCAGAACAAAAATAGCTAGAGGAAACTCTTTGGTAATACTTAAAATTTTTTATGGATGCACCGATACCGATACTGGGCTCCTGTACATTAAAATGCCCCGATACCAAAAGCCAGGACCATACAGCATGTGAACAGAGCTGTGTTCAGAAAAAAAACACCACCAACAGAACAACAGAGAGCAGAATGGAGTTATTAGTACATGTAATTAATATAATGTACAATAATAACAACATCTAATCATTTAGCAGATGCTTTTATCCAAATGATCACAACAGAAGCAATCAAAACCAACAAAAGAGTGATAATATGCAAATGCTTCTGTGTGTGTGTGCATATATATATATTATACACACACACACACACACACAGACACAGTTGTGCTCATAAGTTTACAAACCCTTGAATTGTATTACTACGTGTCATTTCCTGGATGATCCACGGCTGTCTTTCAGTTTATTGATAGTTCATAGTGATAGTAATCATTAAACAAAATGAGAATTTACACATCATCCAGTTTAGAAGTTTACACCTCCCGTCTCTTAATGCATTGTGTGGCCTTCTTGAGCATCAGTAAATGATTTCAAAAGTGAGGACAATTTCTGGTTAAAAAGGTGTTAACGCATTATCTAACTCTTCACATACAAGCCAATTAAACAATAATGTGGTTAATTGCAGTGAAAACAAATGAAGAAATCACTATTGGTATAGAGTCTATAGACATTTCTTTCATTGTGCATCAATATAAATGTGTGCAGGTACTGAGCATGTTTTGCTTGATGTTAATTGCATATGATTCACTTAGGAATATATAATTCACAGCATGTTTCAGATGATAAAACCACAGCTTAAATCTTAGAAAATATATTTGTTTTTCTACTCAATGTTTTTTTTTTTTTTTAAATACAAATGCAATGAAAATACATGCAGGTATGGTACCAGAAAGTACCAAAAATGAACATAGGCTATTGGTATCAGACTCGTTTGGGAAAAAGCGCCATCGGTACATCACTAATTTAATGCATTAATTATGGCTTGTATTTACAAGCATAATTCTAATACCTTTTGTTCACTGGTACACCTTAAGAAAGTAAAATGCATTAAAATGCACAACAAACAACCAAGGAATGCAATAAGGATATTATAATATTTTAATGCATTTTAACTTTGGTTACAATTATTCACAAAAGGATATAATGCATTACAACGCACATTATGAATGTGCTTATAAAGCATTATACATAAAGGCTTCAAGTGTTATTAGGATTTTTTTAGTATGTATTTGCTCTTGAAAGAGGGACACTCGAACACTTACAATGGTGCTTTTATCAATCTGAAAAATTATTTCACTCTTTCACTAAAGATGATGATTAAGAACACTGCAGTTATAAATCCTATGCAGACAGGACATCCAGACAAGTATGTTAAGATCTGTGCTTCAAAAGATTTAGCTTTTTTTTAATCTCATTATCTCTGTACATAGTTTTTTACATGTATGGAATGTTGCATTCTCTAAATCATTAAAAAAAAACAAAAAAACAACAACTTTATGATCATCCTGGTTGCCACACATTGAGATTCAACAACATACAGGTTCCTGTTTGCTTCGTTTGCATCTCTTCAGGAAGTTGTGTAACTAGTAGTTATGTTCCTGTCGCCTGCTGTAAGGACAGAACTACATCAGACAGAGCGTTACCTGATGGGGTTTGGTAGCAAACAAAACAGAAATGACACTCAGTCTTGTGTATCGAAAGCTTTGATTGACAATCACGGATCCGGTCGGATGCATCAGGCTCAGATCTGCTGGAAACAGAAGTTTGCACAAAGCAGCAAAACATGGATTTATTATTGAGCTAAATGATATCTGGTAAAAGAAGTTTAACAGATGATCTAATATCTGGTAAGGCTTTTTAAAAACAGTGGTGTTTCCCGTGCAACATGTGGTATATACCTTCTCTCGTATGACCAGTAAAACTGCTGTGGCCTCACATCGAAAGTGCCATCAACGTACATGATTAGCAGCATTTTAAAGCTATTATGGCACCATTGATATGCCAGAAGTCTTCTGACTAGTCCGAAGGTCAAATTCAACACAGCTGACCAAAACTAAGCCTTCAGATGAACTCAACCGCATAAGGCTTGAGACTGGGAATGAGCGTAAATCTCTAATAAAAACAAAATCCCTTGTCCGATCTGTGATTAGTAACTTTAAAAAAAACTAGTTAGCAGCGTGTCTGTCTGAAGCATCAAGCCCTACTGGAGAACAACCACCTTTCTCCATAAAAAAAGCACGTGGATGTCGAGAAAAGCAGCTGAAATGTGACCCAGAATGTTTATGATATCGATCACACACACACACAAAACGTTCTGGCTCTATGATTTACATTCAACCGATTGAGAAACTGCTGATAAATCATGAGGAAATCAAACCTCGTTCCAGCAGCTACAGCTGAATTTAAGAACAACACAGAGAGAATTATTCGCCTGAATCACATTTCATCACAAATATCAAAAGAAATGATATTTTACATGAAGAAACTGGCTTTTTTTTTTAGGAGCATTAAGATTTGTGACATTTCCACAACAAACCGACACATTTTACATCAGTGGCGTAATGCATTTAGATATTATTTTCAGTGTTTATTACTGGAATACAAAGGTTTTTCAAATTTAAATCGGCATAAATTAAGAGCAGTACAACAGATATTACAACGATGTATAAATATTATGAGAAGAATGTGTGTAATTGTCATGAAAGTATGTGACAAATCTTAATCCTGAGAATTAATTTGCTTGATTTAAGGTGAAATATGAGAATCATTTGGCCTGATGGACGATTATGTCATCATGTGTTTGTCTCTTGATGCAGGTACAATGTTTTTAAACATGAAAGAGCCCTAAATGACGTCACATGACACGTCACATGACTCTACAGCTTCCAGAAAACACTGAACAGGTGAAATCTCACAAAACCAAACACAAAATCCTATTAAAATGAAATAAAATAAATTATATTTTGCATAAAGAAAAAGGAAGTGAATTTTAGGACCCTTAAGAAATTAACATTATTTACTTATTTTTTTTACTAATAAATAGTAATGTATTTATTATAGTAGTATTTGTTGTACTGCCTTCAAATTTATTCTGATTTAAAATTAACTTTTGAGTTGTCTTTTAATTATTTATTTTTCTCAGTGATGATTAAGAGTTAAATTAAAAGCAGTACAATAAATATAGAAATACTACTTCTGAAAGGGCAAAGTGTGTGTTGTCATGAAAACATTTGTCACCAAGTAAAAAATCTAAATCTACATTTATTTAAATTGTAGTATACTTTTCATAACAGAAGTACTTGCATTGCTATCAAATTATGCCGATTTAAATGGAAATCTTAGTGTTTTTTTATTATTCTCAGTGATGATTTTTTATTACTGCAATACAATTTTTAAAAATTAAAATAAGCATTTAATGGCTGTACAATTAATAAAATAGTGCAAAAGTACTTGTACTGAAGGAGTAAAATTGTAGGTATTATTCATCATGGTAGTATTTGTTGTATGGCCATTCAATTGTATCAATTTATATAATACATTTATATAAATTAATATAATGTAATTATTTTATATAAAATCAGCATAAATTATTAGTACAACAATAAATATAAATAAATTCAACTTATATATTTACTGTTCCATTAATATTATACAGATTTCAATACAAATAATTTCATTATTAATTATCCCCCTAAACACTTAATTTTCTTAATGCAAAAAAATGTTTTTTTCTTCTGATTTTGAGATGTTCTGATGAGATTCACCCTACATAAAGAGACACAGAAAGTCAGTCGTGTTGAATTAAGGCCCAGATTTGTCAACACAAATAAAACGTGATGCACTTGCATAAATGATCTTCAGACAGTGCAGACGTCACGTGACAGGCTACAGTGAATCTTGATAATCAGTTAGCACAGATATTGCTACGAGACTCCAGATACATGGGACATTCCTCCATCCGGGAAGAAAAAGAGAGAGAATAAACGGCTGCGTCGGCGTTACGAAAGACAGGGCACTTGTCAGTATGGCTCAGGGGCCGACCCGAATCAGGGCTCACGTCCCGTCATGTCCAGGCGTCTTTCTCCACGTCCATCGCTTCGGCCTGTGGGATCTGAAATTTAAGGCACTGAGAGACACAGTCCAATTTAACAGCGATCGTCCGATAGTTATCCGCACAGTCAGCTGAGTCCAGCCATCCAGAGACGCCAATGAAATGAACTTCCTAAGATCCGCCCTCTTCACCGTTCCTGATTGGACAGTGGTGCGCTGGAGCAGAAGCTCTGGACCGCCGCTGGGCTTTCTGTTGGACTGTGATGTGGAAAGAGTTTCCCTGAATGAGTTTTGGCATGCTAGGGTTTATATGGTGACTAGGGAGGGCCGTGCTACAAGAAGAGAGGGGCGTTCGGCGATCAGGCCGTCCCGAGACCAGAGTCACAGTGTCTATGAGGATTCACATTGTGCCGCTTCTCACGACCAGGAGGCTGGAGACATCAAACACAACGCAGCGATTAAAGAGCGAACACTGATTCACATGCACTGCTCACTTTTCAGATTTGGAACCATTTGGCTTTCCATAAAGTGCTGTTTTAGGCTAGTGGAAAGAAAACGTTGAACGTGCGCATTTTAAGTGTTTATTTTATTACACTCGATCTACATCTTTATCTTTAAATGTTGTTTAAAAGTTACAGTATCACTTACATTCAACAAACTCTAGTTGTTTTCCTATCTATATTCTGAAGGTTTTTACTGAGAGGTTTGTTCAGATTTATTCACACTTATGCAATATTTTACCCCTAAAAATGTGTTTGTTTCTCTCTGTTGACAGTTTTTTTGATTTATGGAGTGATAAAAATGTTTAAAAAACTCCATTATTTCAACAAAAATAGAACTAATTTTGAACCTGCCTTAATCCAGTGTTCAGATTTATTTTCTGGAAATATATGCACATTAGTGCATATACATAAATAATGCATAATTTGCATATCTACCATTTCAGAATGTTAAATTCAGATAACATTTCAGAATATTAATTAATATTCCTAATGCAATCGACCAGCTGGTGAAATTAATTTTTACCCTGTGATTTACTGCCTCAAAATAATAGTCAATGTGAAACAGTTTCAGATATAGAGTCTTGTATTTTTGACATTATGTGATAACGTGAAGCTGTTTTTACACAGATTTCACATTTTTTTTGAATCATTATTTTAAAAAAAAAAAAAAGTAAATGAAGTGCATTTTGTTTGTGCAGTACCAATTGTAGTACCAAAAAAAACAAACAAACATGAAATATAGCCATAACCATGATATAAAATTACATCATCTGCAATGCATTTAACGAATTTAAAGTTATTTAATGTGTGCTGAGGATTTTAAAAAGCAATGTCAATTTTGTGTACATTTAGGTTTAAAAACACATGTATTTGAATGCTACAAAAGTGTAAAACATCATGTAATATATGCATATGAATTATCATGCTTCAGGTTTGTGAATGTGTGTTACCTGTGCAAAGGTGCAAGAGGCACTGTTAATCTGACGGATGTTCAGGACACGATCGGTTCACTTCAAACCACTCGTCAATACAGCTGCAGGAAAAGCAGAATTACTGTAAGAGAACACTCACGTCTCTCTCACACACACACACACACACGGGCAGCTTTACCCTTTGTGATAGATGCAGAGGCAGGGCAGGCGTGCGATGGTGTCTCCCTGCACCAGCTCCTCCAGACATATTGCACATTCTCCTGTGTCCTTCGACAAGACGTCCTCTGAGAAAACACAAAGGAGAACAACCCGAATCAGCCACAGAGACCAAGATCTGGGAGACGCTGTATCAGGATTTGCATGTTTCCAGTCGTATGCGGTTACCAGAATAGGAAATCATTATTTGTTTTCTTTCAAAAAGTCATTTTATAACGATTATACTTATGGAGAGCCATTACTAGCTGATGAAAAAAATTCTGAGGTCCTAGCATGGATAAATGAAAGAAAAATAAAATAGAAGTCGATAAAAAGTTTGGAAACATTATGAATTTATGAAGTGTCTTCTGATCACCGAAGCCAAATTTATGTGAAAAATGTATGGTAACACTTTATTTTAAGGTGTCCTTGTTACATGTTGCATATACTTATTATAATAATTAATTATGCATAATTGCATGCAGGTAACTCTAAGCCAAACCCCAATCCTTACTATATGTGGTTGATTAATATTACACTGTAATTATATGTTACGCTGTAACAAGGACACCTTAAAATAAAGTGTAACCAAATATAATTTATTTCTGTGATCAAATCTGAATTGTCAGCATCATTACTCCAGTCTTCAGTGTCACATGATCCTTCAGATACTGATTTACTCCTCAAGAAACATTTCTGATTAGCATCAATGTTAAAAACAGTTGTGCTGCACAATATTTTAGTGGAAACCGTGATGCATGTTTCATGGATGAAGCCCAACCTGTGGAAGCAAAAGTATCTTTTATAACTGATCAGAAGGTGGCGCTCAAGATCTATTTCTCTCTGACTCATTCCAAAAATGCAGGAGCTGCTGTTTACATGCAACAACAGAGTTTTAACTCTGCATTTCAGCATGCAACAAGATGTTCAATGAGAAAAACATAGTTTCATGTAGTGACTTGATTGGACGGTGAGAAGTGGATGTGTATGAAGGTGACAAAGGTTAGAGCTAATATACATAACACCCTGGCAACCACCCACAACACCCGACGACCGTATTACAATCATTCACAACACTCTAACGACCACATAACACCCTGGCAACACCCTAGCGAGCATTCACAATACACTAACAACCAAAAGACAGTTTAAAAAGTCAGCTCTCGAGTGTCCTGCTGCATCATGGATCATAAGTACCAGCACATACTCTGGTTCAGAGTCTGGTACATTGAACAGTCCAGTTTCTCAAATCAATGAGATGAAAGAGAGATCTCTAACATGAACTGTGGTCACTGCTGCTTTCCTCTGCATTTCAGTGACTGACAGAGAATCAATGTTCCTTAAAGACTAGAAACTGAGCAAAGGCTACAAAAACATGTGACACGAAACACTCTCAGTGGGGCATTACATTCGCTCTGCTTGTTCGGAGCAAAGCAAATAAACTTGAGGAAACTGAACAATTTGTGCTTAAACCCTCAGAGACCCACAATCATGAATATCCATTTCTCCTAAAGAAACAAACACTGATTTCAATAACCAGGCACTTCCTGAAAACACCCATGGGGGAAAGAAAGAAAACACATCAATATCATTGCTCGGGTCTCGAGGGTTAACTTGGCAAACACAGATCTTAATACTCTAACTGGAAATGATCATCATCTTATGCTAATATGACTTGTTCATAGGACTTCAGTGGGCAGGATTTACAAAGGAATAAACATCCGAAAACAACCGAAGTGACCCGACACAAATCCCGACAGGATTAGAGCCGTAACGTTATACGGAGCCATGCTGCAGCTCATCTATCAGGACAGGGACGTCCTGAACTCTTAAAGGTACAGCGTGTGAATGGATGCTGCCTCCATAAAGATGACTTACTGATAGTTTTCACATGACGTCACACTCAATGCTCATCTGGAGGGCAAAACATGGCTTGGCTCCACGGACAGCCAATTATTTTTTTTACGCAGTTTGCATTAAGTAGTAATGTAGTAAAAATGCAGTACAAAGCTTACTGACGATGCATACTTTACAGGCAAGCAGATGACCCAGGAATATAAATGCAATTCACATAGTTTCACATTAAATCTTTCCCACAGAGAACCATTATAAAAGAAAACACTGATATAGAGCTGCACGATTAATCAACAAAAGTAAGGATGCACAATATTATTGGACCAATATTGGAATTGGCCGATAATGGCTTTTAATGTAATATCGGCATTGCCCCGATATGAAAAAGTATGCCGATATTAGGGCTGTGCAATTAATCGAATTTCGATTTCGGGTCTCAACGATCACAAAAATGGTGTAATCGAAAAAAACGATTATTCACTTTTTTTAAGTTATTTTGACCTGCGTTCTGACGCGCGCGAGTGAAGATGGCAGAAAAAGAGCAGCCACAGAAGTCTTTGGTCAACAAAAGAGGTAGAAGCAATTCTGTTGTTTGGGAACAGTTTGGATTCGAAGAAGCGGACGTGGATCAAAAACATATTAAGTGCAAGATTTGCTGCGCGGTTGTGTCGGCACCGGTTGGTAACACCACAAATCTTTTTAACCATTTAAAATTTAAACACAGAGCGACATATGACAAACTAATAAAGAAACAGAAAGAACGATGAACAACCCCCACAACATCCTCCGCAACACAGTCATCCATTAAAGTCACGCTCTTCAGTGCAACTCCGTATCCATCCAGCTCAGAAAGGCACAAAAAACATAACAGATGCCGTTGCATACTTTTTAGCCAAAGACATGTGCCCTATTAGCACGGTTGAGAACGAAGGATTCAGGAAAATGATAAATACTCTGGACACTGACCGGAATTTTATTGTTAATTATGTTTAAAATGTAGAATGTTGTAAAATGTTGTTTTGAATTTTTCAGTTTGTTAAGGCACATACGTGAGCAAATTTATTTTGGACTCATTTACTTATTATTTTATTTAATATTTATATTTTATTTATTACTTGTTTTCAAAAGATTGTGGAAGTGCAGTACATTGTTGATCTTGTTTGCCTTTATCTGTTTTAAGGAGAATTCACTGTTCTGTTCAATAAATGCAACATATTTCCAAAGTCAATGAGTAATCGTGTAAAATAATCGTGATTTCAATCATGACCAAAATAATTGTGATTATGATTTTTTTCCATAATTGAGCAGCCCTAGCCGATATGTCTTACCGATAAGACGAATAAATTTACTCACATCATTATAAAACAACTTTATTATTGCTTAATTAATTCTTACAAATAAGTTCTTGCTATAAACTAACTAAAATTAAAAATAATTATATATCGGTATCGACATTGGTTATGCTGCTGCTGACACAAAGAGCAATTATAAAAGGTAAGAAGCAACTTCTCACACTACGCAGTATTATTTCTGTCATATTAATCACAATCAAAATAGAGCAAATCCTGGCTTTTGAAAGTAACTGGAGCTTCAAATAATGTTCAATTATTCATTCAAATTAAATGAACAGCAATTCATATTTTGTCACACATGATTTCATTTGGTTTAGAATTGGAGAATTATGATCTATATTTGAGATAAAAAAAAAAGAAAAAAAAAAAAAGGGATTCAATTTATCCAAAATCATGCATCTCTACACTGAGACATCTAGTGCACTGTGTTTATATTCCAGGGTCATCTGCTTGAATACATTTGCTATTTTAATATCGTCGTTTTAAATATGTTTTGTCATACTGTTTAGTGACTCAAATACTGCGGCGAGTGCTTAATATGGATTGCAGATGGCCAAAGCTTGCATTTTCCTCACATATCTTTGTTTCATTCTTCCGAGATCTAAATATTTGCGGCTTGGCAACTGATTAACAAGCTTGTGCTGCAGTTCTATGGATGTTTGCCCTCCAGGTCTTCGAGCCGGTCACGTGACTGAAAGATATAAATTGTTATTGTGGAAACCCCAACCCTGCATGCATTTCAGAAGAGATCTAAAACGGACTTCTGATCGAAGACTTTGAATCTCAGAAGTCTCAATATAAACTCAACTTTTATCCAAAGGTCACTGAATGACTACTGAATCATTTGGGTCTGCATTTGTTTCTACTGAGAAACTTTAGAAGAACTATCTGCAGGAAAAAGTTAGATACCAAATGCATTGAGCTTTCTTTTTTGGTTTGGGAAAAGCAGTTCACAAGAAAGCAAATACTCTTTATATATTGTGCATTTCTGCACTACTTCATAAATTATTTTCATATTTAAATTAGACTCAAATGAGATGAAAATGCTGCATGTATTTCTGTGTCTCAGCTCTGTACTGAAGTGCAGTATTCCTGTGATATTAAGGCTGTTTTGCTGAGTAATCTGCAGGGATGCGTATCAGGGCCCTGGATGTCATTAAAGCGCGAAGCCGTGACATCTGCGACACTCGCTGGCTAAAATAAACACAGCCATTAACGGTTACGCAATATCAGACGAAGCTTCCCGCTGCGGCCGGGTCACAGGAGACGGCAGATGACAGCGGCGCATGGACTCTGAGCGACTGACCACATGTGTACAGAGTACAGCTCCCACCAGGAACCTTCCAGATCTGAGAACACATGGAAAACACGGCAAACCAAGAGCTGAGCTGAACAGACCTGCCAGTCTCATATTTCACACCAGAGTTAAAATACATTTATATAAAATTATATAAGCATATCAAATAATATGCACAACAACCATTGAAAAGTTTGTACACTGTGTGTGAGGAACATGTATTATGCAGACTTGATGATGCTTCTTCACTGCTACAACCAAATCCATTAACTTGAAAATAAACTGTACTTCAAAGATCATGAACTCAGTTAAACCTTTGACCACTGGTGCAGTAGAGGAACTCTTGAAGGTGACATGCCGTGAGTGTGTGTGTGTAAGCGGAGCTCAGCTGTGGTGTCGGTGACTCTGACACTGCTGGAATGTGGACTGAACTTGATCAGAACCGACAGACTCGTGACATCAGTGACCTTCAGAGAGCGACGGGAACCAAACAGAGCTGTGGAGAGACAGCGTAAACATGAAAAACACACACACACCGAGGCTGCACGTGCTGCGAACACAAAAAAAAACACACGAGTCCATCCGTAACTCCCCTGAACATGAGCAAAGCTGTATCATCTGCTACCAGGCACTTCTCCATCATGTTAAAGTAATCTGAAATGGTGAAAATGAATGAATTCAGGTCAGAGACTTACTATTGTGGAAAACAAGCAATCGATGAAAAAATTACAGGTGCTTTTATTTCCATTTTTTTGTAATTCCTGTTATTCCCAAAGGTAATTGAACAATTTGTTACCATGATACAGTAAATATACTAAAATACATTGATTTACAGGTTGAGGTCAAATCTGCAAAACGTTAATTAAAAGTTGTTTGTCATGAAAATGTCACAAAATTTATAATGGTTCTAAAATGGACAGTTTCACTGGAAAATACATCAAAATATTTCTGTTGATTTTGGGTCTAACCTGGACAATTTTCTTGAGATTTGCCAATAAGAACAAAACATGATCACGGCAGGGGCATTGCTTGCGCACACATTTCTAAACGGGCTATTTTTTGTCACTTTTTGTTCAGTTTAATTCTCCATCATATGAAGTCAGTCATCTGTAAGCCTCTAGACACCAGTATTGGGTTCTGAAAAAACATGATTGATCGAGCTCTAAATCTAATTATATCCATCAGTTCAAGCCTTTAAATAAGTGATTGAGAAGTGCAACTAAAAACAACTCTCAGTCTGTCTGCGCTGACAGTTTTTCTTTTTGTGGTCTGTATCTACAAGAAAGATGAGTATTGATTACCGCTCTCTCTATCTCTGTTCATCCGGAGCGTTTCTTCTGCTGATAAACCTCATCCACAAACCTACAGCTACAAAAACAGACCCAAAACCTGAGCAACATCACAAAACCAGCCACTTTCTGTAAGTGTAACGTGCAGTATGTTGATGAAGGCAGGTTCATGCATGTTCTGAGAGCGTGAACAGATCTTCACTGATTACACACCCCTCATCTGAAAGAAAAAAAAACGAGCGAAACAGCTGGAATCAGCACTTTCTCCAGTCTCACACAGACAAACCGAGCGTTTAATCCTGTTACTTACAGCCCTGACAACAACATTCAGAAACATGTCACGTACTAGAAGTGAAGAGTTAAAAATGAGTTGTAGAAGTAAATTAAACTGAAATTACTGGAGTGCATTTTACAAGAACATACTATTTCAGCTTTTCAACTTTAATTTAATGATTCAAATTCAATGTTTTACTCAACGCTTCTTTGTCTTTTTTTTTTATGTGAAAATTTTCACATCAAGTTTTTCAGTGTATTATTTCAGACTTTTTGCTTAAAAATTCATTTAATTTATGAAAAGCCTTTTCCACCATGGGATGAAAACAAATAAATAAAAAAATAACTGCAGCTTTCTCTCAAAATTCCGACTTTTCACAAAATTCTCAAAAAATGGAAAAAAAAGTTAAAAAATTAAAATTCTAAATTTTACAATATTAACTAAGAACTGATTTTTTTCCTTTCAAAATTACTTTTACTACAAATTGCATTTAAAAATCTGAATTTTTAAATAAAGTCAGTACTGTGAGAAAATTATTTTCACAATTCCATTTTTACATTTCTATGCCTTGGTGCAAACAAGCTCCCATATTAATTCAATGCCACTCACTGTTTTCTGTGAAATGTACTAGCAATTTCTAAAGTAAAAACTCATTTTTATTAATTAAACCCAACACCATTTTCAGTAAATAAAAAAATTACAGAAACATTACATTTAATAGCAGAGGTGCCCAAAATATTAATTTGAAGGGGCCAAAAATATATGTTGCTTTATATCCAAATATCTTATATTTAAATACATTAAAGAAAAGAGAATATATAAATATTAATAAAAAAAACATTTTTTAAATTTCTTACTTTGCAATATTTCTTGTTTCCAAATAGTTTAAACATAAATAAATAAAACAATTTAAATACACTTTGAAATGCTTTAATTTAAAAATGTACATTTTGCCCAGTGATCAGGAAGCAAACGTGGTTGTGTTTGATCCGAGCTCACGTCAGACAGTCGAGGTAAAGGTCACAGGTCGCTCGAGGCGAGGTTGTCATGGTGATGCTCTTCCCTACGGCTTAACAAACGAGCGCCTGACAGGGACTGAGGACGGCTGCTGATGGAGGCCTGTGAACGCTACAGATCCTGAGCGGTAATTAACACACCTCTGACGGAGATTAAACCGCCCGGTTACCATGGTAACGAGACGGTCACTGACCAGCGCTGCTTCTGGTCATGTGCTCAGACCAGAGAAACTACAGGGAAACACCTCACAACAGATAAAACATGTGACATGAATTTAATGTGTTACTTGCTGTTTCTTTTGTGATTATTTATGAAATTTTCTGGCAATTACTGAGTGAAAATTATTTAAAAGTAAACTCTACACATTTTTTAGGCCTACATGCATTTCTTTTTTTTGGTTCATGTGTTTTTAAAGACTGGGGGAATTCTGGTTGAATGAAAATAAGAGCTTGATTTATTTGCAGTTGTTTTAGCTTATTTTAATGCTTGTTTTGTCTTATCAAGTTACTACTGAATATAACTAATAAAGCCAGCAAAAGCAGCATTTAACAAAATATTTTGATGAAAAATAAGAAATTACATTTAGAAGAAAAAATATAAATTTTATGATATCAAATATTACAGTGTAAATAACAGCGTGATAATTAGGGATGTCAATTTTCGATCATTTCCACACTCTATCATCGTTTAAATAACGATCAATTAATCGATCAATCGTTAACCCTAATACTGCAAAATGCATCTGGGCATCTATTGCATGAGCATACAGTCAACGGCATGCAAATAGCTCTCCAAATAGCTTCCTCATCCGAATGAAAAGTTTTTTTTAGTCTAAATAAAAGGCTAGTAGCAGGATTTTAAAATGAATGTGATTATGATCGCTTGATAAAATTCAGAGAGCGCGCTGTAGTTATGCGCGAGTTTATTATACTGTTCTTTTTCAGATCCCGCCACGGACACCGCTGAACGCACCTCTTTAAAGGGTTTCGTGGCACTTGTTTTTAAAACACCATAGCGATGTTTTCAATTTACATTATGGGGATGTAAAATAGAAGGATTTCAAATGAAAGTATGGCACGTGGGGCTGTGATGCGTGGTCAGTAATCGCTCAGCGCTGCTACGACAAAACACCGTTACCCATCTGAAACATTTTACTGTATTATGACACAAGTGAGGTACAAAGCTTTGTTAATTAGAGAAATAATTGGTAAGCAGGTAAATAACAAATCGCGACCATGCTTTTGGATTCATGCCAATCTGAGCGCATGCGTTTAAATCAAGCCATACGAGGCTTCTGTTTTGCTGGATGGTTAAGAATTTAATAATATTTCATTTTTTTCCCCCTCCAAATCCTCGCTGTCTCACTCTCTAGATTCAAAGGTTTATTTTATTGTTGTTCATTTTTAATCATTGTTTTCACATAATGTGGTAAACACGAGGGAATTAAAGATTAATATTTCGTTACGATCACTTAAATTGTTACAGCATTAAAGTTAAATAATGGGTTTTCTCAGGAAAAGTTAATAAAACATGGTCAGTATCCACAAATTAATATGTCGTAGGAACGAATGAACAAGTTTTAGGAATGAATGCATCTGTGCTGTGCTTTACCCAAAATTCTCTGTAAAAACTTCTGGGGGAAAAAAAAAAAAAAATTAAACAAGAATTTTAAAACTGACATCCGGCGTTTAGATTTTTGGACCAGAAATTAATGCAAATTAGTGCATATTTCATTAAATAATTCCTCACTTGCATATTTAAACCTAACTTTTTAGAAAACTTGTAATTTCCATTTATCAATGTAAACAATCAACTGGGTAAGGCGATAACTATTAGTTTTCTTTTTTACCCTAATCACCTGCAGTGTCTTGTCTTCGTGATAACACTCTAACATTTATATCTAAGAGGAGATCATTCCTGCAGTTCAGAGCTGTGTTCATTTACACAGCATGGCATGATACGGCTGTCTGTGATTAGTTTGTCAGCTCTGATTAAGTGGCACTGATCATCTCAATATGGCACTATCAGAATCTGCAGTGGTCCAGTCAGCTAAAGGGCTAATTAAAGCTGAACGGAGCTCATGATAACTCAGAGCGGACACTTATCGATTCGGCCCTGCTTCTCCGAGCCCGTTTTCCTGCACTCTGTGTCTCTGAGGGATTTCCCGTCACACGGTCAGAGCATTTGCATGCTGCACAGACCGCTGGGATATGCTTGCTCTCCACGCTGCTCCTTTATGCGGCTCACGGCCCAAGCAACTGGCATGCGGAGCATCATGGGAACGCTGGGAGCTCAAAGATGAGTCAGCATGCCTGGAGTCAACAGAGTTCTGAAAACTTTTTAAAGCATCATATAAACGCAACGCTCGCGGTGTACGATTCGGACTAGTGATGTAACGAACGACAGAAAATGAACTCTTAGTAACACACTCAAGAATTAAACACACTCAAAATTACAGCTAATTAGTATTTGGGGTGAAATTAATTCATCTTTTAATGTGTCATAAATTGACTTGTAGTAAATATGCTTGACAAGATTGTTACACTGAATGACATTTTAGTGGGTACATTCTGTAAATCAGGGGAAAATGTGTGATATTTATTTTTAGCTTAGAAAAACAAAAACAATTAATTTAAACAAATTTTTTTTGGGGGGGGAAAACAACTATAAAAAGCAGTATTACATTTATTGTTTTTATGGTTAAACCCTTTTTCATCTTTGCCCTACATGAATTATTGGGTAGGATTAGGGTAGGGTGTAGGGAGGGCTTTGTCCCGAAAAGGTGGCATCTATTTAATAATTTGAATTAAAATTAAAATATACACACAGTGTGTGCTTAGGGTCATTGTCTTGTTGGAAGGTAAACCTTCGGCCCAGTATGAGGTCCTGAGCACTCTGGAGAAGGCTTTCGTCCAGGATATCCCTGTACTTGGCCGCATTCATCTTTCCCTCGATTGCAACCAGTCGTCCTGTCCCTGCAGCT
>JAUMHE010000023.1:36360-48588 GCA_032359235.1 Enteromius mattozi
TAATGAAGTTTTAATTGTGTAAACGAGTCAGCTCTCGTGCTCTTTCTCTGCTGTGAGAGACTTTGAGAACATCATTAATTGATCCAGTGCTGATGAATCCTGAGCTCTTAGTTAATTAAAACCCGTTTGATAGCTATCATCATATCTAGAACCATAAAGAGACCGAGTCCACAGCACAACTATCATGCTGCATATTTAACTGTATATTTTTGTTTTATTTAGAATTAAGTTACAGTATTTATTTTAATTTTAATATTTAAAAAAAATAGATAATTTTTTTACTTTTATTTTTTAGAAATTATTTATTTATTAGTAAGTTTATTTTGCTTTTAAATATTTATTTTAATAAATCGTTACTGTTTTATTTAAAAAAATTGTATTTAAAAGTATTTATTTTACTTGTACAATTTTTATGAATTAATTAATAGTTAATTTTTTTATATATTTTAAACTTTTTTTGTGAATTAAATATAAGCTAGTATTTATAGTGTATGATTTAATGTCTCAGAAGAGCTGAAGATGACTTGACTGATGACTGATTCACCGAGACTAAAGAATCAAGTGACCTTAAAATTGATCTAACCCTTGACGAGACGTGATCATCCATCACCCGCTGCCTGCTTTCTCTTAGGTCCTTGTCCCCTTATGTCACACAACAGAGGTCAAAGGTCACTCAACTCTCAGATAAACACACTGTAATCCTGTCAGCACCATGGATTTGTGTTTTTGTAAACAGGCTCAAATGCTAGTTCATTATTTAAAAAAAAAATATTTATTTTTAAAATATTATTTTTAAGGGCCCCATAAAATGCATTTTAATTTTTTCCTAAATTTAGTGTTTCCCATCTAAGTTTGAACAGTGTTTTTTATTTTTTTATCATTTTAATTTTTTAATTCAATTGTAATAATTTACAATAAGTTGAATTAATAAAAATGTATTTATTTTATTTTATTATGAATTTATTTATTCAGATTTATTTATTTGGTATTTAAATGAAGGAATAAAACATTAATTGACATCGTATTAAAATGGATGCACAACAGAGGTTTACTGTTAAAATTAAAACATGGAAGAAAATGAAATTTCTGAAACTTTTACAGCTATATGAAGTGTCAGGGCCTGGGAAGTGTGTGTTAGAGATCTTGGCAGCACACTGGTGTGATTTCAGCCCTTCAGGTCTGTTTCCGTCTGCTCTGGTTTGTCAGATTGATTTATCAGCAGCATGTATTGATGTAGAAGCCCCGGCTCGTTTGTGTCATTATGAGCCCTGAACATCGTTAGAGAAACAGCTCTTCGTTTAGAGATGCACCTGGAAATGTCCATAACTGGAGTCGTTGTGTGTTAACATTTTCACCTTTATTAGACCTTTCTAGACCTAGAAATCAGTTTTAAATCTGTAAAACAAGAAATATCTTCATTTGAGTTGTTTTAGCGTATGTTAAAGCTTGCCTTGTCTTGTTTGAAATCATTTTGATTGACGGGCCCCAGTGCAGTGTGTGACGATGGGCCCCTGGGCTGCACCTCGGTTATGAAGCACATACAAACACACAGACCTTGTGTTTAGAAAGAGAACTCATATAAGCAAATTTGTGCCTAACCTACTTAATTTCGACCAAATAAAATCAGTGTCTTATCAGTTTCTTATATTAAATTGAACCTTATATTTAATATTTAATTAAATTAAATGTTCTTATATTTAATTAAAATTATTTTTTTAAATATTTTGTATATATTTTTATATATAATTTTTATAATAAATGTTTTATATATATATATAATTTTTTTCTTGTAATAACGCAGGTGTGAGAAACTAGTTCAGACTACTAGTGAGAGTCTCCTGAAGTTTGTTGTTCTGCAGGTCGTGTCCTAATAACAAAGAGCTGAGGCTCAGAGAAAGTTTCTCTCAGACCTGGATTATCTGGACATGCTGATCTACTTCTGGAGTTCAGTTTTCAGTTTGCTGCTGCTTGTTCTTCATTTATCTCCTTGTGGCTCACCTCATACTGTCAGCGGGATCTTCTGGCCTCTTTGGCTTCAGTCCCAAACCTGCTCCGAACACAGCATCCTGCTGCATAATAACTCCAGAGCTGACATGAAAATAAAGACACACACACACACACACACACACACACACATATATATATATCACAAAAACCTTTATTTCGTATATGATTAATCATGATTAATCATTTGACTGCACTATTAACTGAATGTATTGATAATCAACACTCAAATAAAAACTAAATTAAAACTAAAATTAAAATTAAATAAAAAAAAAAAAATATATATATCAAATAAAATAATAAAATATATAAATAATAACTGATTAAAAATATTAATAAAAAAATAAAAATAATAATATAATAATAAAATAAAAATAAAAAACTATAATGTCATCTTTATGATATTAAATTAAACTGTAATAAATAAGTAAATAATTAAAAACTTGTTCTCATGGCCAATTTATTCTCAGATACATTAAATGAAGTCAGCAGGTTAAGTAAAAACAGAATGGATATTCACACAAACTGTTGCTCTGTTTTATAAATGTCTGTGATATCAAATGTGTGTTTATGGTAGGACTCTCTGGTGACAAGCTTTTTTTTGGTAAAACTCTTTTTAACATCCTCCAACAGTGATTCTATACTGATGTGTGTTTCTGTCTTCTGTGTTTCAGTATGTTCCTCCGGATCTGTGCATCTGTAGTTTTGTTCTGGAGCAGTCTCTGTCCGTCCGAGCGCTGCAGGAGATGCTCGCCAAAACCGGACAGAACAATGACGTACGTACAGAAACACACAGAGCTCCCAGCGATCGGTGTTACGCAGCAGTATAGTGATGAGAAACATACACCTGAGAGTTTAATAAATCAAGCTGAACCTTCTCTTGCTTCACCTGCCCATGACCTTTCTTATTTCTACTTCATGTTTTTGCTGCCTCAGTCAGGAATTTTTATTTTTTTTTTTTGTAAAACTTAACTTTAAAACATAGTACAGTTAGTTTAGAAAATGAATGGGATATTGAACTCGTGGTTAAGTTTTTTTAAGCCACAGGATGGCGCCAAACTGTCAGCGACAGCGGAGTGATATAATTACTAACGGTCAAGATGACACATAGTACCCGGATGAGCCTGTGTTATTAGTTTTACTGGTTGTTATCTGGGAATAACAAACCTTGGAATGTGGCGACTGACCAATCAGAATCCAGTATTACATTATATATATATAATACTGTAAACTGAAAGTTAACTGAAATAAATTTTAAATTTGTATTTCAGCTAGTTGCCAAAGTAACATTTCTCATTTTTTATTATTTTATTTATTTATTTTGTACTAAAACAAATAAAAACTAAAAACCAAGGGCCAGATTTACTAATAGATCCAAGCGTTAAATAGCACCGCCAGGTTTGACTAAAGACGCTCGGTGTAGAATTAGTGCTGATAAGGCCTGGACAAAGTTATTTTTGCGCCTGACCGTATTCAATATGCATTTCTAGTTTTCCTTTCAGACCCAAAAGTTTCAAACGAATCACACAACGAGATTTACTAACGTTTGCGGCATTATTTAACGCCAAAACATATTTTGCACTTGAAATGGCTGCAATTATTGTTTGAGAACAGAGCGCGGCAGAAGAACACATTATTATTGACATCACATTTGCCAAGTCATCTTTATATTTAATTTGCTTCAGGAAGTAAAAGACCACAACTAGGAGTCACGCAACACCAGCTCTATCAAAAATGATCGCAAACATGATTTTTTTGTTGTGCAGTTCTTTTTAACATACTGTAGCTTCTTTATTTCTTTATTATTTATTCGTGACTATGCTGGTTTGTCTGGTTTATTGCGCTGGTCGATATGTAAATTAGATGTTGTGCCTGTGTTCGTTAATTTGCGTGATTGTTAGTAAATCACACACAGAAATATCTGCGCTGTTTTGGAATCGCGTCTAATTTGATCTGCTTAATAAAACTGGCCCTAAACAATTTCAATACATAAAAAAAAATAAAAAAATTACAAAAATGACAATAACAACAAAACTGCTACAACTCTAACTAGAAATGAACATCAAAATATTATCAAAACCTGTAATAGTAAATCAGTGATACTAAAATAACACGCATAGGTAGATATTTGGTGCTGGTTAAACTGACCGGCCCGGAGTAATCTGGGGGTCAGGGTCTCGGTGTTGATGGTTTACGGCTGGTTTAGTGTCTCTTCGTGATCTGTTTGAAGCTGCGGGGTTCTGTTTAAAGGTCAGGCGTCTTTAAGGTCCCCCGGGGATCATAAAGGTCTCCTCGTGAGTCTGATGATCCTTGACGGCTCTGGTCTTCAGTTTGTCTTCACTATAACCCGTGCAGATAATTCATACATTCTGGCCAAACTGTGTTTCAAATATATGCTGAATACGTGTGAACCGTCGATTAAATATATTTTTGAAATCAAACATTCATTGGCCAAAAACAGATTACTCCATTCTTAACGATTTTCAGAAATCGTGTTTCTTCATTGTGCGTTCCAATAAATCTCAATCAGACTGCAGTTGGGTTCTTTTGACTAGGTTTAAAATTTTTTTAATAAAAATCCTAGCTGACTAACACAATAAAAACATGATAACATAATAAAAAAAAATTATAAAATATTACATTTATAAAATAAAAAAATTCTTCTATTTTATATTTTGTATAATTATATTTAATATAGAAACAAAACACTTTTCTGAAATATATACATCCATGTGTTTGTATTTATATATACATAATAATTATACACAGTACACACACATATATTACGTAAACAAAATCCTTTATTTTAGATGGGATTAATCACAATCATTTCACACAGCCCTAAAACAAACTCTTCATATTTGGTTTAAACCTTCACATACTGAAATTTATTTCAAATTATGTATCAGAGGAAAGGAAATACCTTTGCCATCTTACCTATGTTTAGACCTTATTCATGATGTAGTTTTATTCCAATTTGTGAAACTGTTCAGATCTGTCATATGCAAGAAAATGTGATGCAGTTTATGTTAGATGTTCTTGTCTGATAAGGAGATCCAATGAGAATGGCTTCTGTTTTTGAGCTATTCAGCTGGAGGAAGTTGTGGCTCATCCACGCCCTTACCCACTGCTCCGGGTGTGTGTTCACAGTGTGTGTGTGTGTGTGTGTGGTTGTTCACTTCTCACTGCACTTCACTTGGATGGGTTAAATGCAGAGCACAACTTCCTAGTATGGGAAACCGTACCTGGTCACATGTCACGTCCTTTCCTTTTCCTTTCCTTTTTATTGTGGATGAAGATGATGACGCTGGTGATGCGGATTGAGTTTTTATATATAATTGTGTATCATCTGTGTAACAGTGAAAAGAAATTCCCAGACACCTGATGATTTTGCCAAGGGGGAGCATGTATATAATAAATAAAATAGGTCTGAGAACTGATCCCTGTGGGACCCCGCAGCCAACAGCATCTGAACAGGACCTTGAGCTTCCCATGATAGTTTTACACAAATTTAACGATCAAGTGCTCATGAAGTGAGTCTCAGAGCAGTTCCGGGGATGTATTTATGTCCTCATTTAGTGAGATGGCAGATGTTGAAAACATCCAGAGCATATACAATACAGAGACACGTAGAACATGCAGGATTCGTATTTGAACAGTGTTTTTTTTTTGTGGGGGAAATGCATGTGATATTATTTGCCCGTGATGTATTTGTTGTGTAACAATGGAAGCTGAGTGAGTGTTTATCATGAAAAGCAAACGTCTGAAGCTGTGTTTCTGTTTCTCGCAGCAGTTCATCAGGAAGGTGAGTGATTCTCTCTGAGCTGGTGTTATTATCTGTGTGTTATTATCTGATGATGGACTGACAGGAACCGCTGTGTTTCCAGACGGCTCAGAGCGGAGGACACCGGACCTTACTGTACGGCCACGCTATCCTCCTCCGACACTCCTTCAGCGGCATGGTTCGTCAGCATCTTCCTTTGATTGAAGAAATAGCGTAATAGCCACTTTATCTCACAATTATGAGAAGAAAGGTCAGAACTGTATGATATGAAGTCAGAATTGTGAGAGATAAAGTTAAGAATTACAAAAATTTTAAATAAAAAATTGTGAGATATAAAATCAAGAATTGCAAAATGTTAAATTAAGAATTACGAGATTTAAAATGACGAATTTCAAGATAAAATTAACAATTGTGAGATTTCAAATTAAGAATGAAAAAAATTAAGATGAAGAATTATGAGATTTGAAATAAAGAATAAGATATAAAATTAAGAATTAGGAGATTTCAAATGAAGGATTACGAGATTGCTAGTTACAAAACCGTGCCGTGTTTCTCAGAATGATGTTTTTATTTACAGTTTCTGACGTGTCTGAAGACGTCGCGCTCGATGACAGATAAGCTGTCGTTTGACGTGGGGCTTCAGGAAGACTCGACAGGTGAAGCAGACATTCAGACCTGATCAGATCAGACTCAGACACACACCTGATCATCTGTGTGTGTGTGTGTGTGTGTCTCAGGTGAGGCCTGCTGGTGGACCATTCATCCTGCATCTAAACAGAGGTCTGAGGGAGAGAAGGTGCGTATCGGAGATGATCTCATCCTCGTCAGCGTCTCTTCGGAGCGATATCTGGTGAGTATCACATACTGTAAACATTCCTGACATTACACTTGACTTTCTTCAGGTGTGTGAGATCGGTCCAGTGTGTGAACATATCTCACAAAACCTGTTGAGAACATGTCCGGGTCATATGAGCATTTTACCAAATATTACACCATATACTCATGTTTTACTAAACATTTTAGTCTTAAGTTAATTAATGTATGTTTATATTAATCTGTTGTGAAACCTGCTCAGACAGCCAGTGTGTAATTAAAACAAATGTTAGTATTTCTCAGTTAATTTAAAAACTGGATTATGTATAATTTGTTTAAAGTTTTTTTTTTTGTTGTTTTTTTTTTTGAGTGTTGATCAATAAGTTTTAAAGTAATTTTAGTTTGGCTTGAGTTGTTAGGCCTAGTTGTAACCTTATGATGTAAATTTATAGGTGTGTGTACTGTGCATATTTATTAGATAGATAGATATATATATATATATATATGAAGACACACGCATACAGCATATATTTAAAAAATATTTTCATGTATGTATTTAAATTCATATAAATTATATCATATATAAATATATATATATATAATATGTAAATGTTACATCTTTTTTCTTCATGTGTGTGTATTTATATGAACCTAATCAATATAAACAGCACACACACACACACACATATATTATGTAAACAAAAACTTTTACTGTGGATGCGATTAATGGTGATTAATCATTTGACGGCACTAATTTTATTTTTTAATTCAAAATATTTCTTTACTGCAGTAAGCATATTTTGTTTAATCATTCAAATAATTATTTATTTTTTTAACTGTTTTATAGTTCAAAATTTGTATTTATTAAGCTTTATGGTGCAGTAAAGTAATTTGTTTCATAAGGTAGCAGGAATGAACCTTTTTTTCTTTTCTTTGTGTGTCTGTGTCTGTGTTGGTGTGTGTGTGTGTTTGTGTGTGTGTGTCTGTCTGTGTGGGTGTGTTTGTGTGTGTGTGTGTGTCTGAGCATCAGCAGCTTCATACAGCAAATTAATGATTGACACTTCCAGTGTAAAAACGCAGTGACTCATGGCCATTTGTGCAGTGTGTGTGTG
The DNA here is from genome assembly GCA_032359235.1 of Enteromius mattozi. Classification (NCBI taxonomy): domain Eukaryota; kingdom Metazoa; phylum Chordata; class Actinopteri; order Cypriniformes; family Cyprinidae; genus Enteromius; species Enteromius mattozi. The sequence continues at coordinate 44,074 of JAUMHE010000023.1, forward strand.
TGTGCGTGCGCATGAGTGTGATCTCCTGTGTGTGTGTGTGTGTGTGTGTGTGTGTGTGTGTGTGTGTGATCTCCTGTGTGTGATCCAGTCCGGCTGGGCTCAGATGTGTCCAGCGTTAGTCACTCATGAGCTGCTGTCTGATAAATATCAGTGTAGTTGTTAGTGGACAGTTAGTTCTGCAGGTTATTCTGTGTTTGTGCAAGCGTATCCCATGACCCTGGGTCGTGACCTCTGATGCAAACGCATTATGACACAGACTTGACGTGTTGCCATGGTAACCTGTTGCACCTGTTCTCTGCAGCATCTGTCCATATCCAATGGCAGTATCCAGGTGGATGCGTCCTTCATGCAGACGCTGTGGAACGTCCATCCCACCTGCTCCGGGAGCAACGTGGAGGAAGGTTAGAGGTCATCACTGCTGTCTGAGTCACTCATAACAAAAAAAAAAAATCAAATTCCCAGGTTCCCCACCTGGTGTTATTTCTTTCGTCCAATAGGATACCTCCTTGGCGGTCATGTGATGCGTCTCTTTCACGGGCACGACGAGGTTCTGACGATCCCGGGATCTGATCAGAGTGAAGAAGAGCAGAGGTACAAACCTTCCTCTTTCACCTTTCCTCTTTAATTTATTAATTTGTTGTGGTTTTTCCTTATTATTAGTTTGTTTTAGTCTGTATATATATTTATTATTTCAGTTTTAGTTTTAGTACATGAAATTAAAATGTGAAAGGTTGCTGAAATGAATATTTTTCCAATAAATAAATTTTGTATACATATAATATATGTATTTGTACTGTGCATATTTATTATGTATATGTAAATATACATACAGTATATATTTAAAAAAAAATTTACATTTTATGTATTTATTATAGTTAATATGTAAACAACATATTTTTCTTAAATATATGTGTTTGTATTTATATATGATTAATAAAAACGCATATTGTGTAAACAACTTTTATTTTGGATGCGATTAATCATTCATTAATTTGACAGACAGACGAATGGATAGATAGATCGATTTTTTTGGGGGGGGGGGGGGATTTGGGATTTTTTTTCCGTTAAAAGAAGTTGACGAGAAGAACCCTGAAGAACATGCAGATTTTAAACCTTCTGAAATCCACGTTTATTTTTAATATATATTAATTGTAATTTTATTAATTCAAATTCAAATTTTTATTCAATAAAAGTTGAAGTATTACGGTCTTATTTTCATCTATGGGGTGTAAACGGTTGAGAAGCCCATGATGACCTGCTGTATGTGATGTTCTTTACATCAGTAAGCAAGTTTAAGGAAGCGTTGTCAGAATGATGTGTCATTCATCTGTGATGTGGGTCTGTGACGCAGCGTCTCGAGGGCCGGTGTAATGTTTGGCTGTGTATAGCGAGAGCGTTTCAGACTGAAGTGGGTCGAGCTGAAGTAACCCAGGGCTGCTAAAGATGTGATCGTAGGCGTGTGGCCTATTTTTAGCGCTGCATTTAGCGCGTCGTCTGCAGGATTAGATATCGGCCGTCAGCTCTGACCCGTGGCGCTGCGTCCTGTCCTTGAAATCTAATCAGAGAAATGTCTTCCTCTAAAGGATTTTCTGCAGGACCTCCTTCAGATGTATCACAGATCTGTCACCACGGAGGGCAGGAACGAGTGATTTCTGTTATTGTATGAGCATTGTATATGCTGTCAGCAATTATGTGACATTTGTCTTTAAAGTCATTTTCACTAACAATAACGCTGCTTTCTCACAAACACATGATACATCATGTACGTACATGCTGTAGCCCATTTTGTGCTGATTACAGAGTTATTAGACTTTAGCCATTAATGTTTTTAGGATACTGAAAACAACAGGGCATGTCAGAACTTCTCCAGGGCCCCAAAAACACCCTTAGATGGTTAAAGTCTTTGTTAACAGGAAACTTCTTCTAAAGCAGGTTAGTTTAGTCAGGTTGTGATTTAATTTCATTATAGCTGTGTATTACGGGTGTGTGGATTTTGTTGACAGTGATAATTAGTTAAGGTCAGGCGGTTTTACCGATAACCATAAGACGGCTGATACCCTATTAATCAACCAAAATGTTTAAAATAGATACTAAATGACAAGAAACATAACATAACAACCCAGCAAAACTATCAGTATGGGTTTTTCTCGATAACCGATTATCGGTTGTTCTATTCTATTCTATTCTATTGACCTCTAATATTTAGACATTATTTTGCTAAGTGATGGAGAGAGTGTTTGTTCCAAAAAAATAGGTAAATGCCCTCTATCAGGATCAATAAAGCCATGATCAATCATGTAACATTAATCTTTAAACTCATCGTTAACAGAAAACAACTTCTAAAGCACGTTAGTTGTAAGTCAGGTAAGTTAAGTCAGTTTTATGATTTAACTTCATAATTGTGATAGTGTATTATGGGTGTGCAATATCAATGAAAGATTATATCTCAATATTGACTTTGATTTTTTCAACCAAAATCAACCAAAAGTTTTTAAAATATATACTTAATAAAAAGATACATAACATAGCAATCCAGAAAAACTATCAGTATGGGGTTTTGTCGATAACCGATTATGGGTTATTCTATTCTAGTAATCTATTATCAATTCCCATTAATCCGATCAATTGGCTGACCTCTAATATTTAGACAATATTTTGCTAAATGATAGAGAGAGTGTTTATTCATTAGTATATAGGAGGACGTTCTCTATGAGATGTGCAGTGCTTCTGATCTGATCAATAAAGCCGTCAGCAATCATATGACCTTCATCTTTACAGTCATTATTAACAGAAAACTTCTTCTAAAGCACGTTAGTTGTAGGTCAGGTTAGTTTAGTCAGTTTTATGATTTAGCTTCATTATATATTGCATTATATCTCAATATTGACTTTGATTTTGTTCACAGTGATAATTGAGGTCGACCAGTTTTACCAATGACAATAACTAGGTTGAACCGCATTAGCTGATAACCTATCAATCAACCAAAAGTTTTTAAAATGCATACTAAATGATAAGAAACATAGCATAGCAACACAGAAAAACTCAGTATGGGGTTTTGTTGATAACCGATTATTGGTTATTCTGTTCTTGTAATTAATTATCAGTCCCGATTAATCCGATCAGTGTTTAGACAATATTTTGCTAAGTGATTGAGAATGTGTTTACCGATAACAATAACTAGTTTGGACCACACTGGCTCTTAATTGATCAATCAAACAAAAGTTTTTCAAATGGATACTAAATAAGAAACATAACGCCACAATCTGGAAAAACAATATGGATTTTTGATGATTACTGATAATCGGTTACGCTATTTCAGTTTTTATTCCAGGAAACTATTTAAACTGAAGTGATCTAGACAATGACGTCTCTGAATTCAATAATGAAATGCCTTTAACTGAATGCTGAGTGTTTAATCTTGTCATGATACATTACTGACACTCTATTCTTCAGTCTGATGCTGTTCAGTGCTTTGACACAATCTGTATTGTATGTTTTTGTGCTGGTTTAGGCCTGTCGTGTACAGACGACTCCCAGAACTAACAGAAATAACTTTTACATTTAAGCTGTGCAAATCGGTTTGAAGGGGCATTTTTACCTTTTTACAAATTCAGTATGAACTAAATGCACTTTAGCACTGCATGAGTGACACAGAGGCAGCATTTTAATGTATTTCATAAATAATGCTTTGAGATTTAATACTTTAAATACTGAAATATTAAATGCTTTTGTTTTTTTTAATTAAATACTTTAAATATGAATATCACCGATTCTTTCAGGAACGAATCATTGAATCACTGATCTGTTCAAAGATGCAGATTCATTCAGTAATCAAGCATTCAGTTTTGTTGTCGCGTAATGGTTTGAAACTATTTTTGTTGCCAAAATACAATGAAAACAGACAATTTTATTTGTATTTGACTTGACATTTTAGAGTCGTTTGACTTTCTAAATCAAATCAAAAAGCCTGTTTAGACATCAACTCTGTATGTATTGGTGTATTTCAGATTGGTGAACTATGAGACGGGTAAAGCCGGAGCAAAAGCCCGATCTCTCTGGCGACTGGAGCCGTTACGCATCAGGTGAGAAGATGAGAACATGAGATCCTCTCAGTCAAAAGCCCTTCAGGATGTATTGATTATGTAAATGTACCTACCCGTAATTCCTGTGTCTGTGTGTGTTCAGTTGGTGTGGCAGTCACATTCGCTGGGGTCAGCCGTTCCGTCTGCGTCACCTGACCACCGGTCACTATCTGGCGCTGAGCGAGGACCGTGGCGTTGTGCTTCAGGACAGAGAGAGATCAGACACCACGTCCACAGCCTTCTGCTTCAGAGCCTCCAAGGTCCCACACATTCACCAAACACACATTTACCACAAAGGGTTAAAGGAAGAGTTTACCTGGAGCTGGAAATGTGCTCAAAATCAAAACAGATCTCTGGAAATGTTTCTCTGCATCAGTGTCTCAGCAATGGATGTGAATGGGTGCCGTCAGAATGAGAGTCTGATAAAAACATC
>JAUMHE010000023.1:48971-59528 GCA_032359235.1 Enteromius mattozi
ATTCTGATGTTTTTATCAGACTCTCATTCTGACGGCACCCATTCACATCCATTGCTGAGACACTGATGCAGAGAAACATTTCTCCAGATCTGATAAAAACACACTCATATACCGTTTGGATGGCCTGATTTTACATTTCCAGTTTTGTGTGAGCTATTCCTTTAGGAGTACCATATACCACACTGAAGTATAATAATGATCGTGATAATAAAGTATAATAACTGAAATTTAATAATAACTCAAACGAGTCCATCAGAGTCAGTTAGATATATTTTTTTAAACAATTTTAATGTTTTTCTTTGAAAGGATATAATAAATTGATTAAAAGTGACAGTAAAGGCATTCAAATTTACACAAAAGATTTCTATTTCAAATAAATGCTGTTCTTTTGAACTTTCTATTCATCTGTGAATCCTGAAAAATGAAATGTATGATGAGTTCCATAAAAATATTGTGCAGCACAAGTGTTTTCAACATTGATAATAATCAGAAATGTGTGTTGAGCAGTAAATAAGTATATTATTATGATTTCTGAAGATCGTGTGACACTGAAGACTGGAGTAATGATGCTGAAAATACAGCTGAACATCACAGAAATAATTTTTTTACTGTTTTTAATCAAATAAATGCAGCCTTGGTGAACAGTAGAGACTTCTTTTTGACCCCAAGTGTATCAGATTGTTAATCGGTCAGCTCTCACAGAAGCTGGTAATATTAATCTAAATCACTGAGGTTTATTGATGTATTAGTGCTCTATCTGTAAAGGACAGTGAGACTGTTTGATGTTTAATTCCGGCTCTCGACGGGTCAATATTCAGTGAAGAGGAACTTCCTCCAGAGCTCTATTAAATAAGAACCATCACTATTATCATGAGTCATTTGTCATCCAGTTATTCTTCCTGCTCGGCTTTGATTTTGCTCTTGATGTTTCAGCAGGGAAAACAAACCCAGCGTCCTAATTAGGATTCAGCAGCTTTGCCTCTGGATGTGCTGTAATGTAATGTTCGTTTGTTGTGCTGTCGTTGACTCATTTTCCTCTTGATTAGTTTGATTCATCATCATCGTGTTTTCAGGTCAAACTCACACCACAGAACCACATGATTGATTATAATAAAATAAAAAAAGGTTTTTAAACAGTAAGAATTGTAATGTATTTAAAGAAGTCTCTTCTGCTCAACAAGCCTGCATTTATTTTACTTACGTATACTTTAAATATACTTTATTTATGTACTTAGATATACTTTTTATTTCTTTTTTTTTCTATTTGAATATATTTTAAAATGTAATGTATTTCTGTGATTTTAAAGCAGATTTTTTTTCCCATCATTCCTCCAGTCTTTTCAGTCATTTTTGATCAATTTAAAGCATCCTTGAAAAATAAAAGCAAAAGATAAAAAAAATGTGTGTATGCATGTATGTGTATATATATATATATATATATATATATATACACGTGATGGAGTGGATCTTGTGTTAAATAATGTTGATATTCCAGACAAAGTCAGTTCTCCAGTTTGTCCAGTCTGTAACGCAGGCACTGAACGTCTGGTGTCCAGGAGAAGCTGGAGAGCAGTCCGAAGCGGGACATCGAGGGGATGGGAGTGGCGGAGATCAAATACGGAGATTCTCAGTGTTTCTTGATGCACGTGGCGACAGGTCTCTGGCTGTCCTATCAGGCACCGGACGTCAAATCTGTTCGACTCGGGCCGCTCAAACGCCGCGTGAGATTCACCTTCTGTTCTGTAGTTTTGATCTTCTGTAGTTTATATATTTTAGCAACGCTTGCACAGATGTAATGACTTTTAGTAAAATAAGTCAAAATAATATACATTAAGTCTCTTTATATTTGATTTGTTTTAATGGTTATTTTATTTCAGTTGCTGAATGTTTTTTTTTTTATATGTGTTTTTGTTTTAGGTGCACAGAGTTTGTGAATCAAAGCTGATAAAATGTTGGTTTGAGCTGTTTTTCTGTGTTTGTCTTTTGTTCAGGTGTGTCTTCATTCAGAAGGACACATGGATGATGGTTTGACATTACAGCGCTGTCAACACGAAGAGTCGAGAGCCGCTCGAATCATTCGCAACACTACACGACTCTTCAGCTGCTTCATCAGGTATCAGACGAGTTAAACCAGTTTACCACGCATCCAACACTCATGATTTTGACTTTTCTTTTACAATTCTAAGTTTACGTCTCATGATTTTGACGGTTGATACACAGAGCCGTAGATCACTGGTGAGCTACGCAATATGGTCTTCAGGATCGGAAGCGATTCATTTCAGATTTTGAACGAGATATTGTGTAGCTCGTCAGTGATCTACGACTCTGTGTATCAACTGCCGCTCATTTTAAAAACAGCTGATTGAGATTTACAGCTAATCAAAGAACCGGCTTTACTGACGAAATGTGCATGAATTAATCGACGATTAAATCGCCCAGCCCTACTGCCGTGTCACAGTGATGATAATCTGAATAAGTTTCACTGCCAGATGGTGCATCGGTGCACACAAACACATGTTTATCAGGCTATTTTTAGCTCTCACGTGTATCTTGAGTGTTCTGCGTGAGTGAACCGAGTCGTGCTCCTGATGCACCTTGTGCCGTCCTTCACCCAGACCACTTTCAGGAAATATGTTTCATAATCTTACATAAGCGATGCTGTTTTGGCTCAGAACCCAATCAGCGGGAAGCTGCATGTTATTCTGGGAAGCTCATTACTGTCACACAAGCGCTCTTCATGACACATCTCAGGCCTCTTCGGCTTCATGCTTCCGGAGATTGTTCCTGTTTGCTGAGCCTCTGCTGGGTTTGAGAGGAGGCTTGCTCCTGCCACGGATTATAAAAAAGCTAATTGGGAGTTTATTTATCACAATTCTGACAATTTTTTTCTTAGAATTCTAAATTTGCTTCTTGCTGTTATGACACTTTTTCTTGCAGTTCTCCTGATTTTGACATTTATTCTCAGAAATCTTAATTAACGTCTCATGATTTTGATGTTCATTCTCAGAATTCAAAATTAACATCTTGTGATTTTGACGTTCATTCTCAGAAATCTTAATGTCTCATGATTTTGACATTCATTCTGAGAATTCTAAGTTTACATCTTGTGATTTTTTTGACGTTCATTCTCAGAATTCTAAATTAATGTCTCATGATTTTGACGTTCATTCTTAGAATTTTTAATTAATGTCTCATGATTTTGACGTCCATTCTGAGAATTCTAAATTAACGTCTTATGATTTTGACGTTTATTCTGAGAATTCTAAATGAATGTCTAATGCTTTTGACGTTCATTCTCAGAATTCTAAGTTTACATCTTGTGATTTTGACGTTCATTCTCAGAATTTGAAATTAACGTCTCATGATTTTGACGTTTACTCACCAATTTTACGTTTCACACTTCTTGACATTTTTCTCGCAGTTCTGAGTTTGTCTTGTGATTAGAAAATGTAAACAAGCCAGAATTTTGAGATAAAAAGTAGTAATTATCTTATTTATCATCTTGAAACGAGCTTCCATGTGTTTTAAATGGTCAGAAAACTCAGCTTTTTTTGCAGAAGTTTTATGTAATATTCTAATTTTGTGTTAAATTGTAAACTTTGGAGGGAAACCAAGCTACAGAAATAAACAGGAAAGTAATTAATCAATTATGAAACTAATTCAATTTATGAGACAAAATCATAGTTCGTGTGATTCTCATTCGATAGTGTCAGTGGTGTCAGATTGATAATATTACTAGATCAGGGAACATTTATGATTTTTGCATTTATTTTTATGCATTTGATGAGTTCATGTGTTTCCTGGGAATGGAACCCGTGAGCTGTGTGTTGTTGCAGGAAAGGTCTTCATGTCTTTAATGACAGACGTCTCTGATGCTGTTTGACAGAGAGCTGGATGGTTTGAGCACCAAGAACTGCTCGTCTGTGGTTTTGCCCATAGAGGAGGTTCTCCAGACGCTTAATGATTTGATCGCGTACTTCAGACTTCCCCACGCCGAGCTGGAGCACGAGAAGAAACAGATCAAGCTGCGCTCGCTCAAGAACCGACAGAACCTCTTCAAGCAGGAGGTGAGCTGGAGCCTCCGCCGATGATCATCTGTTTTCACACGACACGCTGCATTTTAGTGTTGATTTTCTGTCAGCACAACGGAGCTTTATTGTTTTCTCTTGCTTTTACATTACATAACCATGTTTAAGTTGCAGCTATCAATTGTGGGATGTCAAATATTTTCTCTTAAGATAGTTTTTTTGTTAAGTGAATCGATTGATGTTGTCCTGATGCAGCACTGCAAAAAGTGACTTCTTTTTCAAAGCAAATACCCTAGCAAAAAAACAAAACTCTATAACTCTCTCTCTCTCTATATATATATATTATTATTATTATTTTATTATTAGTTAAATACACTCAACAAAAGTGGATTTTTATTATTGGAATACATTTATAAATATATTTCACAAAAAATCTTTACATTTATTTCATATATAACAAAAATATAAAATAAATAATTTTATTTAAATATTCATTAATACGTTTATAAATACATTTAGCTGAAATATGAAAAAAATTATTTAAAGATGTTTAAATAATATAATGCATATTAAATACATATTTAATCATATAAAATTATTTAAGTAAATAAATAAAATTGCATATTATTTAACAAAAATATGAAACATAAAACATTGATTATTTTAAATGTATTATTTATTTATTAAATATGTATTTGCTTAATTTCACATTTAACAAAAATATAAAATAAATGCATATCATTATTTTAATATAGTTATAAATGTATTTAACAAAATATGAAATAAATATTTAAATATATTTATGAATGTATTAACAAACAATGAGTTCATTATTTTTTTTATTATTATTTGAATTGTTTTCCTTAATTTTTCCTATTTAATCATGTAATCACTTCATTTAGAATGTTTTTGTTTTCTTCTGAAAACAAGATTTTATATTTATCTTTTTGTAATGTTGCTTTGCAGGAAACTGTGTTGATATTAATGATGTTTAGATATTTGTACTGGAAAACAAGACTCACTTTTTGGACTGCAGAAGACTGGTTTTATAAAATGTGTTCTAATAAATGCAGTGTGTTTCTGTATGATGTTTATTGAGCACCTCTGCCTTTATTAACCAAGCAAGTTATTGAATGAATGTGCTGAGATGAAGCTGCACACCTGTGTGTTTCACTTCAGTCGATTCATCAGGTTTTCAGAGCGTCATCAATTATCTTTAGCGCTGAGCGCTGCAGTGCACTCTGGGTAATGTGTGTGTTTCTCAGGGGATGCTGTCTCTGGTGTCCAGCTGCATCGACCGCTTGAGCGTTTATAACAGCGCGGCTCATTTCGGCGAGTGTGCGAGTGAAGAGGCTGGAGCTGCGTGGAAAGACATCCTTAACCTGCTCTACGAGCTGCTGGGTAACAACTGCACCGCTGATCATCAATAAACATTCACTGCAGTGTGCCTGTATCACACAGAGCCGCCTCAGAATGCATTTCAGTACAATAAGAAACTGATGAGGAGTTAGAGATTAGAGAGACCTCTAACTGAATGTGAGAAACACAACCAAACAGAGTACCCTAACAACCGCATAGCAACACCCTAGCAACCACCCTGGTAACCCTAGCAACTGCCTTAACAGCCTCTTTGGATACCATAGCAACACCCTAGCAACCTCCCCGAGTACCCTAGCAACTGCATAGCAACCACCCAGTCACCCTAGCAACCACCCAAGGCACCATAGACACCACCCTAGCAACCGCAGCAAAATGAATTTCATAAAACACTGTTTAGTATGTTTTTAAGCCATGTTTACGTTGTAGTACCCATGTCATTAGACACATTTGTGTGTGTGTGTGTATGAGGGAGAGAGAGAGAGAGTGTGTGTGTGTGTGTCTGTGTCCTCGTAAACCACAAATGCCTGTACACACACCCTCACACAATCACGCACACACACACACACACACACACTCCGTCAGGTGACCCAGAGGCTCATTAAGATGCGTGACAGCAGCTGTGTTCTCCTCAAGGAGCTGCGTCTCGTTCTTGAAGGAGGTGACATTGAGGAAGACAGCAGTGGGTGTGTTTGGTGATGAAGCAGACGCAGGTTTAATGTTTAATGCATGTGCTGTTTAACTGTTTCTCAGCCGCTCTGATCCGCGGGAACCGCAACAACTGCACTCAGTTCTCACACAAGCTGGACTGGCTGGTCAGCAAACTCGAGAGACTGGAGTCGTCCTCAGGTATTACTGCTAAGTGCACTTCATCTGAGTAACACTGCGAGTGTCCGATCAGAAGGAAATAAGAGAAAATAGAACGCTTTTATCCATCAAGGACACATTAAATTGATCAAAAGGCATTTAAAATGTTATAAAAGATTTCTATTTCAACTAAATGCTGTTCCTATATAACTTTCTAAATATCTGTGAATCTTGTAAATTTAAAATGGATCACGGTTTCCACAAAAATATTGAGCAGCACAACTGTGTTCAACACTGATAATAATCAGAAATGTTTGTTTCACAGTAAATCAGTATATTATTATGATTTCTGAAGATCATGTGACACTGAAGACTGGAGTAATGATGCTGAAAATACAGCTGAACATCACAGAAATACATTACACTTTAACACAGATTCACACAGAAAACAGCTGATTCAAATTTTAATAATATTTCGCTGCTTTTACTGCATTTTTGATCAAATAAATGCAGCCCTGGTGAGAAAAAAAACGTATTTCTTTTAGAAACATAAAATATTTATTTATATTACAAAAAGGCCAAAGATAGAAAACAACAACAAAAGTCTTTATATATATTTATTTTATTTAAATATAAATCTATTTATTAGATTAATTACATTTATGTTTTGTTAATTTATAATGTTTATTTATATTTTAGTTTTTTTATGGTGATTAAATTTGTTTTCTTTATAATGTATTGTTTTATTTATTGGAAATAAATATAAATGTACTTTATGTATTTTTTATAATTTAAAATGTATTACTTTTATATATTATATTATATTATATTATATTATATTGTAACTTTATAATAACTTTATAATAATATATTTATGATTTCATCACAGGAATAAATTACACTTTTAAATGTATTCACATAGAAAAAGCTATTTTAATAATAATTGTAATAATATTTCACTATTTTTACTATGTTTTTGATCAAATTAATGCAGCTTTGTTGAGCAGAAGAAGCAGAACTTTCAGAAATATTACAAAATCTCAACTTGAGCAAAGTTCTTTTAAAAACACAGTAGTATTACCATGATTTTATGATGGTAGTGTTAAGAAAGGCATGGTATTTCTGTGATTTTTATGATCTAATTCTATGGTAACACCTGTTATAAGAGTGTGTTGATCTGCTTCTGCTCTGAATCGAAGTTAATCTGTGTCTCAGGGATCTTGGAGGTTCTTCACTGTATTCTGACTGAAAGTCCAGAAGCTCTGAACATCATCCAGAGAGGACACATCAAGACCATCATCTCTCTGCTCTACAAACACGGACGAAACCACAAGGTCAGTCTGTCTCCTGAGACCGGGTCTCTGACAGCTGGAATAACTGCAGGCGTACAGTAACTGTGTGTGTGTGTGTGTGTGTGTGTCAGATCCTGGACGTCCTCTGCTCTCTGTGTGTGTGTAACGGAGTCGCTGTCAGAGCCAATCAGAACCTGATCTGTGATCACCTGCTGCCCAGACGAGACTTGCTGCTGCAGACACGATTGGTCAACGACGTCCAGAGGTCAGAGGTGTTCATAATGTGCAAAAAACAACGACTAAAATGTATTTATGATCATTTGTATTTTTATCATATACTGTATGATGATGAAATATAAATTAGGTCTATTTATTTATAATTAATTAATTGATTGATTTATAATGATTTAATATAAATGTATTTTTGTGATAAATAAATATACAAGTGTTTTATTTATGTAGAATTATTTTTTATATTATTTATGATATTGAATTATGGTTATTAAACATAAATGTATGTTCAGTTTATATTGTGTATATATATATTTTAGTTTTTATTTATGATAAATAAACATATAAAACAATCTATATATGTTGTGTTTGTTTGCAGCATGAGGCCCAATATCTTCGTGGGAGTCAGTGAAGGCTCGGCTCAGTACAGGAAGTGGTATTTTGAGCTGGTGATTGATCACATGGATCACTTCCTGACAGCTGAGCCGTCTCACCTGAGGGTCGGCTGGGCGTCCACTAAAGGCTATGCTCCCTACCCGGGCGGTGGAGAGGGCTGGGGTGGCAACGGCGTAGGGGACGACCTCTACTCCTACGGCTTCGATGGACTGCACCTGTGGTCAGGTACTACAGCGCTACACTTACTACTGAGACAGCTCACTACAGCGCCGGCTCACTACTGAGACATGATTTGCACGAAGCCTCTGAGTCTGTTGATGTGTGTGGTGTGTGATTCAGGACGTGTCCCGAGGACGGTGGCGTCTGTGAAGCAGCATCTGTTAGCGTCTGATGACGTAGTGAGCTGCTGCATGGATCTGAATGCTCCTAGCATCTCCTTCAGGATCAACGGGCAGCCGGTGCAGGGCATGTTTGAGAACTTCAACATCGACGGCCTCTTCTTCCCCGTGGTCAGCTTCTCCGCCGGTGTCAAGTATGTCAAACACACAGTACTGATCAGCAAGCTTTGCACTGATGTATGGTTTGTTAGGATAAATATGCGTAATTGCATGCAAGTAACCCTAACCATATAGTATATACATATAGTAATACTGAGTAATAATTTTAATTTGTTAAATATATCATTACACTGTAACAAGGACACCTTAAAATAAAGTGTAGCCCAAATGAAGTGGTGTTATGTTATAGAGATTACTGAATAGACACTTAGAAGTTGAAATAAAGCTGTGCAAACCCTTGTGTCTCTTCTGTTCTCTCAGGGTGCGCTTCCTGTTGGGCGGTCGTCACGGAGACTTCAAGTTCCTGCCGCCATCGGGCTATGCGCCATGTTACGAAGCTCTGCTGCCCAAAGAGAAGATGAGGGTCGAGCAGGTCAAAGAATACAAGAGAGATGCGGACGGAGTCAGAGACCTACTGGGAAACACACACTTCACCTCACAGACATCCTTCATACCCAAACCTGTGGACACGTCTCAGGTACACTCACACACACACACACACACACACACACACACTTCTCCTTACAGACATCCTTCATACCCAAACCTGTGGACACGTCTCAGGTACACTCACACACACACACACACACACACACACACACTTCTCCTTACAGACATCCTTCATACCCAAACCTGTGGACACGTCTCAGGTACACACACACACACACACACACACACTCATGTACACAGACTACGCCAGGGGTCATCAGACTTCATTCTGGAGGGCCAGTGTCTTGTAGAGTTTAGCTCCAACTTGACTCAACACACCTGCCTGGCAGTTTCAAGTATACCTAGGATGACCTTGATTAGCTGCTTCAGGTGTGTTTGATTAGGGCTGGAGCTAAACTCTGCTGGACACTGGCCCTCCAGAATGAAGTCTGATGACCCCTGCTCTACGAACTACACTATACACACACACACACACACACACACACACACACACACACACACAATAACAGGACAGGACGTGACATGTGGCCAAGTATAGTTTCCGATACTTGGAATTTGTGCTCTGCGTTTAACCCATCCAAGTGAACACACACAGCAGTGAGAAGTGAACACACACACACACACACACACCGTGAACACACACCCGGAGCAGTGGGCAGCCATTGCTGCAGTGCCCGGGGAGCAGTTGGGGGAACGATGTTTTGTTGTATTTATTGTCAAATTGTGTTTTTCAAAACAAATCAGAACAAATATTGTGACATTAAAACAGAGACATGATCTGTTTTTGACAGGTTATATTTCACATTTTACATTACATTTTAATAATCAGATCAAATATTTTAATGACATTATTTAAATTCAATATAGTCAATGATTCCATGATTTGCTTTAAAACTCTTTATAGAAACGTTGTAGTATTTTCATCAGTTGTGGTGTGTTTGTTGTGTCAGATCGTGATGCCTCCTCATCTGGAGAAGGTTCGAGATCGTCTGGCTGAGAACATCCATGAGCTCTGGGGAATGAACAAGATTGAGCTGGGCTGGTCCTACGGGAAGGTATCTCACACACACACACACACACGCTGATTTACAGAAGTTGTGTATCACGTGACTCTGCTCGTCGTTTGTTGAGTGCATCGTTTTGCTTTCTCTTTTATAATTTGCTCTTCAATTAAAACAGAGGGTAAGTGACTTATACCCATCATCCTGTCTTTGTTCTGTCATATGCTCATTAGTGTCATTAATGTGATTGATTTACTCAGAAATAAGGGGCCCGGCAGACAGGTGTTTAACCCTCATAACACATTTAAAAACACGCTCTGTTTTCACATTAATTATTTATTTTATGTAATAGTCTTAACTTCATATTTGTCAACTAAAACTATACAGTATCTGATCAGTGTCTAATCATTAATGACTA
>JAUMHE010000023.1:84153-106851 GCA_032359235.1 Enteromius mattozi
AGCTCTTCCAGGATGGCACATCAATGCGAGCTGTGGCAAGAAGGTTTGCTGTGTCTGTCAGCGTAGTGTCCAGAGCAGCAGGCAGCGCACACTGTTTGTTTTCTTCATTTTCTAAATGCACAAAATTGTTTTGTTATTATATGTGTATACAAATTAAAGTAGGCCCTTAACAGATTCGATTGATGTATTGCTCTGTACAATCAAAGTTCAATGTGTAATTAAGTTCTTATCGGCGTCTTCAGGAGAATAAAAACTAAAATAAAGTCAGAATATGATGCAAACCTGCAAAACGTAAATTACATAAATTACATCCCATTTTATTAATCAGTATCTTTGCTGCTGACCTTTGATGATCCAGTTCAACCATACTCATAAGCAAAAATGACTTCAAAAATGAACTATTGTGCTTCATTGTTTTTTTTATTGCTGGAGAGTATTGAACTTTCTTCTCCTGTATTCTACTTTACAGAAGTGAATTTACCTTTTCTTCAACCTGAGGTTTATTCATTACACTTGTGTGAAAGGGCTTTACATTTGCTATAAATATAATTTCTTATATTAAAAACAAACACTCAAGCTCTGCCCATATTTAAAAAGTAACGCAAAAGTAACGTATGCATTACTTTCCATAAAAAGTAACTAAGTGATGTAATTAGTTACTTTTTTTTTATTGAGTAACGCAATATTGTAATGCATTACTTTTAAAAAGTAACTTTCCCCAACACTGGTTAAAGGCAGGGTTAAACAACAGACGGGGAACACACAAAAAAGCCATGTGCTTGCAAAATGAAAACTGATATAATGTTGCTCGATGAAAACCTCACAATCCACGTCATCAATCCAGCCGATGAAAGCAAGGTGCAAAAAAATACAAATAAACATAAGAGCGCACAGTGAGGGAATGAACACTCAACCCATGAAAAAAACAAACGCAACCCAACCAGACAGAAGTCAAGATCCAGACACGACGCTTCTCAAGAATGAGAGAGAACACTTGAAGCTGCGACAGAACCAGGTCTCATTTATAAAGCGTGCGTATGCACAGATTTGATCGTAGAGTGTGCGTACGCTTAAATCCACGCCAAAGCTCATATTTATAAAAACCATCTTTGATGTGGAAACGTGTGTCACGTCAGGATCTGAGTAGAAACACATTTTGTTTTTGCTTCAAACAAGTAAAAAATATCTGGGGTTAGAAGAATAATCTTGCTTAGACTTTGATTATTTTTCTCACCCCATTAGCAGATATGTTTAACTGTTTTAAGCAAAAACGAACAAAATTGTCATAGTATTTTCATAAAACAAGACATAATATCTTAAATCATTTTACTTGTCAAGTAAAGCATCTTAATTCCAGAATGTGTAGATATATACTAGAAAACAAGACAAAAATACTGATCAAGAAAATTATTTTTGCAGTGAGCAAGTTTTTGTTTTGTTATCGTCCCGTATTCGTTGGTGAATAAATGTTGAGGAAAATTATGCTGAAAATGAAGACTGGTTTGATTGAGAGAGTTTTGGGGGGATTCCAGGAACTTGGTTTGGGACCACAGGGATAGAAATGGTCTTGGGGGGCCAGATCAACAGGGAAAGGGGCCCGTTTCCCAGGATCTCCATCTCCTTGAGGTGGCAAACATGGTCAACACCTCCCAGTAAGTCTGTGATTTCTCCTCCCAGACACAGAGTCCAGCAAAGTGAACCAGCCAAAACCAAGCTCCTGCACTACCTCAAGGAGGACTTGTGCACACAGCCTGAGGGGAGATGGTTCTGGCAGCAATCTAACATCCTTCCAGCCAGGGATGTGTTCTTGGAGGCCAATACCTGACACCTAGGACCTGGGAACAGGAACAGTCCCATGCAATGCAGTCTGTTAGGTTCTCTGGCTGGTTCAATCTATCAAGTGAGGAGGATAAAACCCAAACTTAAACCAGACAGCTTCACTTCAAAGTGCTCCTTTAAATACTAGAGGGGGGTAATGCCTTATAAGCTGGGGCAGGCAACACAGCCCAGGCTAAAGCCAACAGGGACAGAACTGGTTGTTGGTCAGTAGTTTGTGGAGTTTCCATCCACCTATTTTTATGGCCATTGAATATCACACTATAAAACACTGGATAGAAATGCCTACTTCTAAAAATATCCCCAAAACTGAGTAGGATAAACCTTTTGTCCGATAAGAAAAAAATGCATGATTATATTCTGTTGCTTCTCTTATATTTCTTAGTCATATATTTAGTGCCAGTTTATCAGGAAGTGATGATTTTGTTCTCTTTGACTCTATTCTCTATTCGCAAATGTTTAATGCGATATTCCAGTTTTGCAGTTAAATTCGAATCTTTGGATGGAAACATAGTGATACTGATATTAATGAAATGTGATTCCTGTCAGGATGTGTTGTTGAAGAATGATGAAGACACTCAACAAAGATTGAAACGTTCACATTTGAACATTTGAAACATTCACGAATGCAAAATCACAAACACTGATGCTGGAATGATCTGAGCTCTCAGTTTCTGTAAGAATGTTTTTCATCAGATTTGAACTGATTCTGATTCTGTGAGCGTGAACGACCTCTCTGTGCATCTTCTGGAGTCGTTTGGTGGTTTTGAACAGTGTTCATTATGACGGATCGTTATATTGAGGTAAATTACAAGCCGTTGCTCTCACACAGGCATCTGTTTGCTGTGAAAGCCGCAGACTTCACCAGCCTGTGCATAAATCAGTTCAGCAGACGTGTGTGTCCAGCTTTGGCATCATGCATGGCTCTTTCACCCGCTCTATGAATGATCCTTGCTTTACTTTTCTCAGCTTGGCTCCTCTGTGGTTCTGACCCATATTTGAGGAGCGTGATTCCCGAGCGTTACTGATGCCAGTGTAATTATGTCTCCACTGGATGCAACAAATGCATCGCTTGTAATGTGTTTTATTGTTTTGGTATAAAATTCTTACATCTGGGAAATATTACATTTACGTCAGACTCTTTGAGAGCTGGCTATCTTTTACTTTAGACAATGCTTTAAAGTATAAAATTCTTTCAAAAACCTTTAAAAACCGTTTTGAACGGTAGTGTTTCATCACCTACAATCGACCAATAAATATGATATACTGATATAATGTTAATTATTCCACCAGGTTGCCAAACGCTGAGCTTGAGAACAAATAAGTGTTTGCAATCATCAAGATCTTCATGGCTTCATGGGAAAGATCAGCGCTGTAAACGACTGGCTCTGCATCCAATGATCGCATTATATTTTATGAGTTTCTGGCCCTTAAAGATTGAGCAACACTGAGCAGCTGTGATTTCATGGGCTGTGATATTGAAGAGACACAGGCGATGAGTGAATCAGAACGACCTTTGACCTCTGACTCACACTCTTCACATGCATTTACAGTTCAGATAGATCAGACATCTGAAGGAACATTCATATGGATCTTTTCTTCATTGTTTATTCATTTGTATTCACTAAATGGCTTTCCGGGGCATTTATGATGAAGATGTTGGCAGCAGAAAGAGTCTGTATAAACAGAGTATGGGTGATGTAAGACGCACAGATGTGCTCTCCTCGAATCAACCTCTGAATACTCCTCGCTGCCCATAAATGGAGATGCAATGTGAGACGCATCGGAAACGACCGGCTGCTTCTGCACCTTCCCTTGATTCTTCATTCAGAAGATGTTTTTGAGATCCTGTGGGACACACGCATTCCCTTCCTATGATTGGAACGAAGCGTAAGCCACACCAGAAACCCAAACGAACATTCTCTGATGCTGTCTGTGTTTTCACAGACGCATTCAAACGGTACAGACATTCCAGCGATTCCGAGTTAAACCCATTATCCCTGCTGCTTCAGCCCAAACTCAGCATCTGTCTGTCGAAACCACATAGACTCTATAGAGCTGGTGATGTTAAGTCTGATATTTATCCTGACTCATGAGTCACTTAAATTATTATGTACTGAGTACTGAGCAGCTGCCTGTTCAAATTACTTGGAGCTGTGCGATACGGCCAAATGGTAATTTACTACCATAAGGAACACTGATGCCTGAAGTTAGAGACATTGTTAATGTCAATTGAAGCCATTCTCAACAGTTAAATAGATACATTTGGAAAATTTACGTCAGACTCTGGCTGACTTTTACTTTAGACAGCCAGCTATATCCTTATTGATGCTTAGGCAGGTCTTTTTATGAATGAATTTATAAATACTTTATTAATACTTTAAAAGTTGCTTACTCTTGCTTTAGACAAAACGGTCTGACCAAACAACCAAAATCTCTTAATCAGACAAAAATAATCTCTTACTGAAAAAACACTCTTACTAGAATAAAACTGACCAATGTTTAATTCTCTTAACTGAATAAAACCAACAGCTTTTAAAACTCCAAACTGAACAAAATTGACTGACATTTAATTATCTTATCTGAACAATATTTAAACTCACAAAACTGACCTGTATTTCAATCTCTTCACAAAACAAAACCAACCGATACTAAACTTTCTTTACAGAACAAAACTGCCGATATATTACGATGAATCTCGTAAAATAAAAAAGACAATATTTAACTTTTTTTAATAGAACAAAACTGACAATATTTAAATTTCTTAAGTAAACAAAATCAACTGATATTTAAATCTCTTAACGAAACAAAAACAACCGATATTTAACTTTCTTAATAGAACAAAACTGACCTACATTTAAATATTTTAATAGAGAAACAAAACTGTATTTAAATCTCTTAGTCATATAAAACCAACCAATATTTAAATTTCTTAAAAACCTTAAAAAAAACAAGCAATATTTAAATATCTTAACAGAACAAAACCAACCGATACCAGAACAAGATTGTCATCATAACAGTGTGATTTTCTGTAAAGTTTTGCAACGCAAATGCACTTGACTTGACTTGATCTGCTCAGCCTCATTAATCTCCATCTTTCACAGCTGCTGTTGTTCATCTGACAGCTTTATTCCTGATCCCTCAGCACTGTTTGGAAAGCATCACCTGAACTAAACCCTGAGTATCATGTTCGTCATCCACAAGCATGAAGCAATCTGCATAATTTTTGAATCTCTCTTTCCTGGAAGGTCAAGCGGTGTGTCAGAGATGAGCATAAGTATGTGTTCCCTGAAGACATGTGCTCCTTCACCCCGTTATCTTCATACATAATATGAGGAAGAGTCCAGACTGAGCCCTAAGGACACGGCGAGGCAAAGAGACCAAATGACAACTTCTACAGGCTCAGCTCTTTACTGAAGTGATGGATGATCCACAGCATGTTCAGATGAACAGCTAGTAACTGCACAAATTAGTTGCTGCACAACCGAAAATTCCAGGTTTAAATTGGTTTAAATTTAAGATCATCAAAATAAAGCAGTTTTCAGCTGCTGAAGAGTTTGTGGTCATCTTTGAAGTATGTTTTGTTTAGTGATGCTCCAGATGTTCTCTGTAGGTGAAAGATACTGCTGCAGCAGGTCAGTTCAGCTCTGGACTCTTCTACTAGAAGTCATGCTGTTGTAATCGCTGCAGTGTGTGGTTTAGTATTGTCCTGCTGAAATACAGAAGACCTTCCCTGAAATACACCTCATCTGGAGGGGAGCATATGTTGCTCTAAAACCTTTATATACCTTTCAGCATTCATAGTGTCTTCCAAAACATGAAGGTGCTCATACTGTATACTCTTATACACCTCCATACCATCAGAGATGCTGCTTTTGAACTGAACACCGATAACACGCTGAAGATCTCCTCCTCTTTAGCTCGGAGGACACAGCGTCTGTGATTTACAACAAGAATGTCAAATTCAGACTCGTCTGACCACAGAACAATCTTCCACTTTGAAACAGTCCATTTTAAATGAGTCTTGAACCACAGGACACGAAGGCTCTTCTGGAGTATGTTCACAAATGTTCTCCCAGCTGAATCTTTTCAAAATTTCTTGCTTTTACAGCTTTTTGTTGCCCCCGTGCCAACTTTTCTGAGACCTGTAGCAGGCATCACATTTGAAAAAAGCTCATTTAGTGGATAAAAGTGTACAATTTCTAAACATTTGTCTTTTAGTTCTCATTTTCTTCAAATAAAAAAACCCCAACAACAACAAAACTTATAACTTAAAAAAATAAATACATATTGTGTGTTTTTATTTTAGTTTCAGTTTTAGTCACCTAAAATAACCCTGGAGTGCAGATTGATGCAAATTTGTTTTCTAGTGCATTTCAGATGCACAGAAATCTTCATTTTGATCAGTAAAAGTTGAGAGTTTGACTAAAAGCTGCTCAGATCAGTGAATGAGCAGGAATGACAGAGAGCTTGTTAGGACTTAAGTGTTTGGATCAATCAGACAGTGTTTATCAGACCACATCATCTAAACTATAGTTACGGAATATTTTCCAAAGAAATGAGGATCAGTGCCAATGTGAATTCAAGGAAATGGGAATAAGTCTCTCAGTTTATCATTGTGAGGGAGGCTCTAGATCTGATGTCTGAGTGTCAAATTAAACACATATTTAATTTCTCAGGGATCTGAAATCAGAGGAACTCTGTGTTTGTTGGCGCTTGACAGCAGTGCCAGTGGCAAAAACCAGAACCCATGCCACTGACTCATCATTTATTAGAAAGTTCCAGGCCTGAGGCTACAGATCCCACCGTCATCCTCAGGTCCACACGCATCCGATCTGAGGGAGTGAAGAAACCAGGTGAAAGTTTCAGTGACGCTGTCTATAAAGCCTGCTTGACAGATATAGAGATGCAAATCACTTGGCAACTAGAAACGAGAGTAAAGAAAAAAAAGTGTTATATAACAGATGGGTTAAAATCTGTATGAAGAACTATTAGACTATCAAGTTTTTAGTGAATTAGTTTATTAATCTGAGTGAAAGTTTGCTAGTGTCACTACTGCTATAGTGCCGCAAACCATTTGAGAGGTAAAAAACTCTTAAAGTATTAAACTTCAACGAGCAGATGACCGAGCAATGAAAGTCTGCTGTCAATGTGCTCGCTCTCAGGCCATCCCAGATCAGATGAGTTTGTGTCATCACAGCACTCCAGCCCATCAGTTACCAGCTTGAGAAGATAAAAGCTTCAAAGATTTAAAGTTTAGAGCTGTTTTGTAGACGCTGCTTGATCTGATTCAGAACAGAACACTTCTTCACTGGAGGAAGAGTTATTATAGACTCATATTTGAGTTAAAAACATCTTAATGCTGGATCAGTTTGATCTTTAGTCTTCTCCAGATGTTAACTGATGGACTGGAGTGCTGTGGATTATTCTGATGTTTTTATCAGACCCTAATCTGACCTACTTCTGTCACAATTACAATTGTAATTCATCAACACGAGCTCGTTTCCTATGAGAAATGAAGCATAGACTGTTCTCAGGATAGTTTCAACTATCAATACAATCGTGTGACTGTCATTAGATCATGAAATATGACAGCACAAGTCTGCATCTG
Organism: Enteromius mattozi; assembly: GCA_032359235.1. Classification (NCBI taxonomy): domain Eukaryota; kingdom Metazoa; phylum Chordata; class Actinopteri; order Cypriniformes; family Cyprinidae; genus Enteromius; species Enteromius mattozi. Next base: position 91,601 of record JAUMHE010000023.1, read on the forward strand.
ATCAGCAGCTTTTCTCAAAACAAACATCACTTCATTCTTTCTCTGCTTTGCTGTTTTCTATTGAATGACATTCAGACATTTTCAAATGTGTTTTGTGGTCACTGTCTAAATCAACACAAAACAGGAATTGCATGCAATGAAAAACTTCTGCTATTTTCTATGTATATTTGATCAGGAGATGCAGTGCAGAGATGATGGAGCGTGTATCTGCTGATGGTCTGTTTGTGTTGCAGTCCAGCGAGTGATATTGAACAGGCGTTCAGTGACAGACATATCTCTGAGTATCCACTGGAAACACTGACATCAGGCCGGTTCTGTCCAGAAGGCTTTGAGTTTCTCTGTGCCGCCCACATGTGAGCGTCAGCGGGCCTGTGCAATCACACCGCTCGTTTTATGAGCCATGACTGCTTCACTATAATATTTGATATGTTTCCTGGGTGTTTACATAGTTACACACACACATTAGAAACTGTCACACCGGAGAAAAAAAACTTAAAGAACAAGCACATTTTGATTTCATGACTCCTTACGATGCACTTAGTCACAAAAGAATACATACATTTGACTGATATGAGGAATAAATATGTGATATCAGGAAATACCATAACGTCTAAATTCAAACATTTAAAGTCCTAATGGAATGCTAATGGAATTTCTGTCATAACAAATGATTTAGAGATCAAACAGAATCCTGCGGGAGGAGCTGAAAGTCCTTAATTTAATAAAAAATGAATGAAAATAAAGACATTTATAATGTCACAGACGTTTCTATTTCAAACAAATGCTGTTATTTTAGACACAAAAAATATTGAGTTTTCAAGAGTTTCTTATAATAATGTGACACTGAAGACCGGAGTAGCCTAATTATGCTGAAAATTCAGCTTTGATCACAGAAATCAATTACAGTTTAAAAGATATTCACATGATTTTACAGTATTTTTGAAGTTTAAGAGAATCTTCCCAACCCTAAACCTTTTAACTGTAATGTGTAAGATATATAAAGGTCGTTTCTGGCGTGTGTGTGTGCGCGCAGCAGATTATTGGCTGATGGAAAGTTTGCTGAGGAATGCGCAGTTTTTTCTCCTGATGTTGGATATGCGCGTCCTGCTGAACGCTGATTGGTCGAGAGAGCCGCTGAAGAATGTGTGAAATGACTTAAATAGCGTCTCATGTGCCCAGAAGAGCAGAACATCACACACACAGAGTCAAAGATACCAGGGGATTTCAGCAAAGCGTCTTCACTATAAGAGTGTCTCTCTGCAGGTGAGTGTTTGTTTTCAGACACGGGTTTTCTCGTGTAGCTGCAGACAGATGTGTGATGTGATGTTCTGTGATTTCAGGGGAATCATGATTCTGAGAGGACTCGTTCTGTGCCTCTTGCTGTGGAGCTCCGTGAGCAGCAGACGCATAGGTGAGGAGAAACTTGGATTGATTAGGGTTTTCACCATCTGTGGATGCTTAAGTCTAGATTGAAATCGTACCTTTTTAGTGCGCTTGAAAATGCGTACAAATAGCACGCCAAATACAAACAGAATGCTGTTGATAGGCTGAAGTTGGCATGTGATACGCGCGTGTTTGGCGTGTAAAATACGCTTTTTCGGGTGCATATGATAATGCATCAACTCTAATCCTAGCCATATATCATATGCACGCCAAAGTCAATTTCTGCGTTTAAATAGTACGCCGTGTCGAAACATAAACTCGTGCTACTGATGCTCACTTTCATGAGATCGGGTTGGATGTATTCGCGCTCACATTCGCGTTTTCTCTCGAATCCGCAGAAATGCCGGATGATGACACCGTGTTTGACCTGTTCGAGCTCACTAATGTCCACAAGAAGCATCACGGGGTGAGTTTAGTGAAGGGACCCGATCCAAACAGCCCCGCGTACAAGATCCTGAACCCGAACCTGATCCCCTCAGTGCCCGAGCTCTCCTTCAGGGACCTGCTCTACTCCATCCAGAGCGAGAGGGGCTTCATCTTCACCGCCAACCTCAAGCAACTCAAGCGCACCAGGGGCAGCCTGGTCTCCGTGGAGAGGGCAGACGGCACCGGATCCGTCTTCGAGATCATCTCCAACGGGAAAGCCAACACCGTGGATCTGGTGTACTGGACCGCGAGCGGACAGCACGTGGTGTCCATCGATGACGTGGACGTGGCGAACGGACACTGGAAGAACATCACGGTGTTTGTGCAGGAGGATCGAGCTCAGGTTCACGTGGGCTGCGAGGAGATCAACACTCAAGAACTCGACGCTCCGATCCAGCAGATCTTGAATCAGGAGAGCGCGGACATCGGGAGTCTGAGGATCGCCAAAGGAGCCACCAAATCCGATCGCTTCATGGTAAGAATCTGGGTTCTGTTTATGTTTGACATCTGACTGACTGTACTCATCTGTGATATTGTTGTATTCCTGTCTGATGCATGTTTTCTTCCTATAATGAAACGCGTAAAGACGCTGTTAATGCGCGCAAAGCCCTTCTCCTTTAGCGTGTGTTTTTGTTTTACAGTCTCCGTCTGAATGTTCCATGTAATAGTAGCTGTTGGAACTGTATTCGATTTTTTCTGCCAGTCTCGGTTTTTGACCATTATCCCGTTTTCCAGGGAGTTCTCCAGAACGTGCGGTTTGTTTTCGGAACGACGCTGGACGCGATTTTACGCAACAAAGGATGCGAGAGCTGTGAGTGCTTAATCGAGCATTACTCTTTACAATCTTTAATGCTGAAAAAATAAAATGTAACTAAATAAATATAGCATGTGTGTGACCACAAAATCAGTCCTAAGAGTCAATTTCTAAAACATCATTCAAAGCTGAATAAATCATCTCTCCATTGATGTCTGGTTTGTTAGGAGAGGACACTATTTGTCTGAGACTAGAAACAACTTTTTGAAAATCTGGAATCTGAGGGAGCAAAAAAATCTACATATTGAGAAAATTGTTTTTAAAGTTGTTCAAATGAAGTTCTTAGGAATGCATATTAATTATCAAAAAGTTTTCAAAATGTACAAAATATCTTCACAGAACATGATCTTCACTAAATATCCTAATGATTTTTGGCATAAAAGAAAATGAATCATTTTGACCCATACAGTGTATTGTTGTCTAATTCTAATCCCTGTGCTCCAATGACTGCTTCTGTGCTCCAGAGACTCATACATATATAAAGCAGAGATGTTATATTAAAGCTCATGTGTTGTCAACACAGCAGCCTTCATCACTGATGTCATGACCCTGGAAAACCCCGTGAACGGATCCAGCCCGGCCATCCGCACTGATTACACCGGACACAAGTCTAAAGGTCAGATGATCGTCATGTGCTTGTAATGTGTCTGGGGTCTCATCATGGACTCGTGAAGTTAACATCAGAATCCTGTTCCTCTTCAGATCTGCAGGACATCTGCGGTTTCTCCTGCGATGATCTGTCCAGCATGTTTAAGGAGCTCAAGGGACTCGGCATTGTGGTGAAGCAATTGTCAAACGAGCTCCGCCAAGTGGTGAGGATCAAAACCAGCTGTCTGTCTGATGTTCATGTGTCTCTCCACCCTTTTTCTTTTCTGATTCCAAACAGTTGTTCTTCAGCCACTTCCCAAGTTGTTTCTAATGACAGTTCCTCTGTTCTTCTTCTGGCTTTTAGACAGCAGACAACAACTTAATCATGACTCAGATTAAAATCCACGAAGGGGTCTGTCTGCACAACGGCATCGTTTACAGAGACAAAGACGAGTGGACTGTGGACAGCTGCACACACTGCACTTGTCAGGTGAAAAGTGTGCCTTTGACTTGATTTGTATTGGTCAGTATTTGTTTTGTGTGGGTAGATGGTGGTAAGTTAGTCAAAACCCCTTCCTCTCTCAATCCATCCTGTGTTTCTGTTTCACTGCACACATGCATCTAAATGGCCGGGGTTCAGGAATGTTTTAATTGGTGAGTGATACCCGCTGTCTCTGGTTTCCGGTGAGCCCAGCTCCTGCGTGTGTGTTAGTGTGTGTGCGGTTGAAGCCGCTGACTCAGTATGTCTTCTCCACCCTCACGCTGGCCACATTAAAACACTTTGTTAGTCCGGTCAGATGTATTCCCTTGCTGCCCACTCAGAGTTTATATCACCGCAAGATTTTCCTGCCAAAGCCAAGGGTCACTTTTTATTGCCAGCAGAGAGGCGTTTATTTCTCATCCATTATGTGCAGCTGTTGGGATCGTGTGATTGAACTGGCTTTTGAAATATGTTATTCGCAGAACTCCGCCACTGTGTGCCGCGAAATATCCTGTCCTCTCATGCCCTGCGCCAATGCCACCGTCCCCGACGGTGAATGCTGCCCGCGCTGTGGAACACGTAAGTCATGTTTCACAATTCATTATGTAGGGCATCATTCATATGATCTCTGGCCACATTTAGATATATATGACGGGTGATGGCAAAATGAATCACAATAAGCACATTTTCAAAAATTTGTTGTTTGCACATACTGCATTAAAAGGCCTTCAAAATGATGTGCAGTTTGTTGAGATTGGACAAAAAGTCCAAAAAGGTTTGAGACAAAAAGTAAATTTTGAGAAAAATCTAATTAAATGTTCCAAATATAGATCATTTTAGACATTTAATTACTCTTTGGAGAACTGGGATCTCTAGACTAGGGCTTAATGAACTAACTTTTGTGAAAACCTCAAAATCAACATTTACTCTGATTGTCTTCTTCAAGCGAACGATGCTGGTGTTGACGGCTGGTCACCCTGGTCCGAATGGACGCACTGTTCGATGACCTGCGGCAGAGGTATTCAGCAGCGTGGACGCTCCTGCGACCGAATCAACAGCAACTGCGATGGCACATCTGTCCAGACAAGAGATTGTTACACGCAAGAATGCGACAAACGCTGTGAGTTCAACTACATCTGCTGCTAGGTACAAATTTGGATCCCCATGCACCCGGTTAATGCTTATTTCTGTCTTCATGCAGTCAAGCAGGACGGCGGCTGGAGCCATTGGTCCCCCTGGTCTTCTTGCTCGGTTACGTGTGGGGAAGGAGTCATCACTCGCATCCGGTTGTGCAACTCCCCTACGCCTCAGATGGGCGGGAAAGACTGTGAGGGAGACGGTCGTCAGACTGAACCGTGCCAGAAGGACCCGTGCCCAGGTGAGTGTTTGCACCTTTTGAAGTGTTTGCAGAATATAAGCTGAAAACCCCAATGACCCTGCGTTTCTCTGTGTCTCAGTTAATGGAGGTTGGGGACCCTGGTCACCCTGGGACTCTTGCTCCATCACGTGCGGTGGAGGACTGCAGCACAGACACCGACTGTGTAACAGCCCCGCTCCCAAATACGGTGGAAAGGAATGTATGGGCGACTCCAAAGGCACCCGTTTGTGCAACGCCCAGTCATGTCCAGTTGGTAATAATTATTCAGTAAATGTGTTTCCATCCACCACTGTTTGCATTAACGCAAATAAGGGATTTTAAATCAAAATATGGCATTTCCATCACTCATTTCTAATGTGATACTTTAAGCAAAATGTGCATAAAAACAGGCTGATGGAAAGGAAACAGCTATTAATAAGGATCAAGATGGTTCTTCTCAGAGGATATCAAAATAAGTTCTGTACTCTCATGAACAGATGGATGCCTGTCTAACCCGTGCTTCGCTGGCGCCAAATGCACCAGCTTCCCCGACGGTTCCTGGAAGTGTGGCGAGTGTCCGGTGGGATACACTGGGGATGGAGTCCACTGTCAAGACATTGACGAGGTGAGGTGTCACACTAATGAGATACATACCCATCTCATAGACAACTATCACCTCTAAATGACGATACTGGTGTTTCTAAATATTCTTAATTTTGGCATCCGCAGTGCAAAGAAGTTCCTGATGCCTGTTTTGTGCTCAATGGAGTCCATCAGTGTGTGAACACAGAACCAGGCTACAACTGCCTGCCCTGCCCTCCACGCTACTCTGGACAGCAGCCCTTCGGCAGGGGAACAGAGCAGGCCATTGCCAACAAACAGGTTAGACTAGTCTAAAGAACAGTGTTAATGATGGGGAGGGCCAGTACTTTCTCCTTCCATGAGGTGCTAACCAACATTAAATCAACCTATTTGCAGATCTGCACACCTAGAAACCCATGTGAGGATGGCAGCCATGACTGCAATAAGAACGCCAACTGCATCTACCTGGGCATCTTCTCCGACATCATGTACCGCTGCGAGTGTAAACCAGGCTATGCTGGGAACGGTCATATATGTGGAGGGGACTCTGACCTTGATGGCTGGCCAAACATAGACCTCCACTGTGTGGAAAACGCCACCTACCACTGCAAGAAGGTATGTGACCATTTCCTCACCATATCCAATTATACAAGATTACAGAATCTTCATCAAAACATGTTATTTTTAGGACAACTGTCCTGATCTTCCCAACTCTGGTCAAGAAGACTATGACAAAGATGGAATTGGAGATGCTTGTGACAATGATGATGACAATGATGGGATCCCTGATGACGGGGTAAGTCGTAAACACATTGTTCTTCTGCAAGAGATTTTAGAAATGACTGTCATAGCATGCTACTGACTAAAAAAGAAGGAATTCAGAAGTCAGAAGGAGCTTTATTGCAGAGTATGTTTGTGGATACAAGGAAGCTGTTTTAGTGTCACAAGTGAGACAATAACAACAACAACACAGAGACAAAAAAGTAAAATGAGAATAAAAATGCACATGTGTAAATATAAATAAAGCATAGAAAAATAAATGTAAAAATTAAACAAATGGTATGTGGGTAGTTGACATATGAATGTGTCCTATGGTGCAACTGCGACATATAAATGTAAAAAAAAAAATTGTCTACCTATGTACATGTGTGCTATAGAATAGGAATAGAATATGATATAGGGATGTACTTGGATGTAGGGTGGTTACAAATAAATATAATGTTCTTGAAAAAAGAACAAAGTGAACAAAAGAGAGAGAGAGAGAGAGGAACTTTGCCAGTAGCAAATAAATAAAGCATTTACGAAGGCTTCCATCCAGCCCTTCTGGATCGTTTGGTTTAACATTCATAATTCAAATTGTACACTTGGAAAACATTTGACTGGGCAAACAAACAGAGTCTTGCAGCCAAACAGTGCATTCCAGCACAGCTGCGTCCCAAACCGTCACGTCCATGGCATATCACTTCTGACATTAATTTTGTTTAGTGCTTCTCTATGATGTGTTCGTGTATATCGAAATTTCAGTCTGCAAAGTAAAGAGCATCTCCAGATGTTTTCTGTCTTTCTGGTTTCATCACTGACTTGGCTGGATGTTCTTGTTTTGAAACAGGACAATTGCCCGTTCACCTTTAACCCAAGACAGTATGACCACGACCGTGATCAAGTTGGTGACCGATGCGATAATTGTCCATACGACAGTAATCCAGAACAGACTGACACCGACAATAACGGCGAGGGTGATGCGTGTGCCATCGACATTGATGGTGATGGTAAGTCTTTCATCATGTATCCTGATCAACATGAACACAGAAACCATAATAAGTACCGAGAACTGGTGTAACACTGGAATTTATTTGTCCAGGCATCCTGAATGAGAAGGACAACTGCCCATATGTGTACAACACTGACCAGAGAGACAGTGATGGAGACGGAGTGGGTGACCATTGTGACAACTGCCCACTGGAGCACAACCCTGACCAGGTGAGATGCTTGAACTTGCTGTTTTATTAAAACACGAGTGTGGAACTATGAACAGTAGAGGATGAAGGCTTTGCAATAATCCATGTGATGTCACAGATCGACTCTGACTCTGACAACATTGGAGACAAGTGTGACAACAACCAGGACATCGACGAGGATGGCCATCAGAACAACCTTGACAACTGTCCCTACATCCCCAACGCCAACCAGGTCGACCACGACAAGGACGGCAAAGGAGATGCCTGCGATCACGATGATGACAATGATGGCATTCCTGACGACAAAGACAACTGCCGACTCGCCTTCAACCCTGATCAACTGGATTCGGATGGTGAGTCCAGTGCACCGGCGCTGATTTTAGTCCATTTTATGAGCAATTTTATTTGTGCAATTGTAAACTTGCACGTGCTGACTTTCTGTCTCTTTTCTCGTGTCCAGGAGACGGACGAGGTGACATTTGCAAGGACGACTTTGACGTCGATAACATACCGGATATTTACGACGTTTGCCCGGAAAACTTTGGCATCAGTGAAACAGACTTCCGCAGGTTCCAAATGGTCCCTCTCGATCCCACGGGAACTTCCCAAATCGACCCCAACTGGGTCGTCCGTCACCAGGGCAAAGAACTTCTGCAGACCGTCAACTGTGATCCTGGCATTGCTGTTGGTAAGTAGTTGAGAGATACCAGCTCAATATAAACACATTCATCTATGTCCAAATGTTAATCTTCTTATTGTTGTCCCTCAGGTTATGATGAGTTCAATGCTGTGGACTTTAGCGGCACGTTCTTCATCAACACGGACCGTGACGATGACTACGCCGGCTTTGTGTTTGGTTACCAATCCAGCTCACGTTTCTATGTGGTGATGTGGAAACAGATCACACAGACTTACTGGTCGCATACACCCACTAAAGCACAGGGTTACTCTGGACTGTCCATTAAAGTAGTGAACTCAACCACAGGACCAGGTGAACACCTCAGGAACGCTTTGTGGCACACTGGAGACACCGAGGGACAAGTACGTATTGTTCTCAAGCTGTCATGAGAATATTACATTGAGTTTGGTGTTTAAAATGTCCTGCTCACCTTATTTTGTACCATTTGCAGGTGCGTACCTTGTGGCATGATCCCAAGAACATTGGCTGGAAGGATTATACCGCCTACAGATGGCACCTGATCCACAGACCCAAAACCGGACACATGAGGTAAGTGTGGTAGCCAACTTAGATCAGGAGTGCCCAGTGCCATTCCTGGAGCTCTAATTTTCTAGGGTCCTTTTCAAATACAACTGAACCAGCTATTTAAGAGCTTGAGGACCACTTGATAATTGCACACAGGTGTGATGGAGCAAGGTTAGAACTGAACTCTGCAGCTAGATGGATCTCCAGGAACAGCGTTGGGCATCCTTAATTTAGATCAGGGGTGTCCAAACTCTGTCCTGGAGGGCCAGACATTAGACAGAGTTTAGCTCCAACCCTTTGCAGGACACTGGCCTTCCAGGACCGGGTTTGGGCATCCCTGACTTTTTTAACCATTTTGTCCTTGTTACTAAATAGCTTAAATGGAAAAGCAGCTTCACTGACTCCTATACTTTTGATTGATTTTTAGAGTCATTATGTATGAAGGCAAGAAAGTCTTGGCTGATTCAGGAAGCATCTATGACAAGACATATGCTGGAGGAAGACTTGGCCTCTTTGTCTTTTCTCAAGAGATGGTTTACTTCTCAGACCTTAAATATGAATGCCGAGGTAACACGTTTGAACAATATTTCTCTCTATAGTTCTGTTAACGTTCTGGAAAGCTCACAAGTGTTTGTTTGACTCTCTTCCAGATGCATCTTAACGGCCCCATCAGCGTTTCCCTTTAGGATGTGCCCATTATCTGTTCTTTTCTGTCGGTGTAAATGTGTTCTGTGTTATAAAACCCTTCTGTGGTTGGATTGAGGATCAAAACGTGGAGGCCAAAAACTTTCTATCTAAACGAGGACCACAGGAGCAGGTCAAGCATGAAGACCCATCAATATTTTCATCTCATCAATCTCCTCCACTCTCAGCTTGTTTCTTATGCAGTTGGTAAAGGGAAGTTTTTCCGTAAAGTCACTTCGGATTTGCTGTGGACTATGATCATGATAAAGGAGCCACTTATGAACTGAAGAAAAAGCTTCCCCTTGATTCTGATGGGTTTGAGATCCCACAGGAGGAACTGTTGAGGAGCGACGTGCCGGACGGACTGTCTGTTTGACTTTGTAAAAGCGTGCTCTTCAGCGTGGATGTTTGCCATTGAGACATCCAGACATCCAGATCTTCAGGACTCATTAATTCAGGCTTGTTTTTCCATAAGTTATGAGTTACCACCACCCCCCCCCTCCAAAATTCAGCAGTCTTGATGTCTGCATTTGATCATCAATGTTGACAATCCAAGAGTCTTAACTTCACTGTTTATAGAGTGGAGTGCTTCTCAGGGCTAGAAGGACCTTTGTGATTTGCCACTCAAGGAGGAAGTTCATGTCTTAGATTAATACACAGATGTCCTGATGAGCTTTTATAATCATTCACAGACTCAAGAGTTTTGTGGCTCTAAACAAGCAGAAATGAAAAAGGAAGTTGAGATGTTACAGAGGGATAATAGGCGCACTTGTTTAATTTATTTATTGTGTTGAGAGGAGCTGGATGCATGAGAACTCATCTCAGTGCCACATATTACTGAAACAAACAAAGAGAACAACTGGAGCGTTCCCTTCCATCCGGGAGGAACAGACTGGGGTGAATGAATGGTGAACGAAATATAATGTAAACGTACAAATATTACCTCACTGTTGTATAATTGAGCTCAACAAAAATTGCAAATTATATTTGTGCCGTTTATAATTCAGTTCTGTTTTGTTTTAGAGCTACTGTATGTAGTAAAACATTAATTCTGTAAATAATAAAAGAAAAAAATACTTTTTTTATGAGGCCCCAGTAGAACGTGAATAGAAAGTTGTTAATATAAATAGTGGCTAATTAATGAATGATGTCTTTTTTTAAAAAAAATAAGTTATTGGTAAAGTTTTAATTCTGTTTTAATGTGTAGATATATGCTATTTAATATAATTTATGAGGAACTGTAACCTGACATTGGAAGTGTTTGTATAAACTGTTTGCACACTGATGAGGATTTTCTTAGTTTTTTTGTTTGTTTGTTTGTTTGTTTAAGGATGCTTCAGTGTCAGTATTGTTACTAGTTTTACACAATAATGTTGTTTAATTCTTATCAATACTTTTGTAAAATCAAAGACCAATAAATACTTTTGAGTAAAAAATGACAAACAAGTGTTTTTGCTTTTAGTAGCTCCACAATCTTCTTAAAATCTTCTCTTGACCTGCACTGTATGAAAATACAGTCAGCTGGCCTAATTTCTAAAAAAAGTTTACACTATAAATCTCAGTCCATAAATAAGAAGCTGTCTTACGTAGACATTTTAATGGTGCAGCCTGTGTCTGTGGTTTGGTTCATGGTTAAAATGACTCACAGTTACTGCTACAATAAAAGCTAATTTGGTGACAAGAGCATTTAAAAAAACCCTGTATTTTCTCACGTTCTTTCACATGAAATCCAGGATCATTTATCAGCAAACGCTCGGCTCACCTTCAAGGTCAGGAATGCTGGGAATGTTGGAGTCGCAGTAACACGTCCAAATGAACATGACACCACATTCACCGAACGCGCGTTTAGAACGATTAGAAACCATGCCATGCTTTACACTCAATAATCTGCGGTTTCTGAAGACAATCAGAGCTGTTTTTGCTTTAGCTCTGCATACTGATTTACAACACTACTGTTCAAAAACTTGGGGCAAGTATGACTTTTTTATATTTTTGAAAGAAAACTTAAATTCTGTTAAACAAAGATGCATTTATTCGATAAAAAAAAAAACAGAAAACAGACAGTAAAATATTATAATTTCAAACAGATGTTTTCTATGTGAATATGTGTTAAAGTGTAATTTATTTCTGTGATGTTCAGCTGAATTTTCAGTATCATTACTCCAGTCTTCAGTGTCACATGATCCTGAAGTCATACTAATATTCTAATTTGCTGCTCAAGAAGTCATACATACATACATTTTATCAGGATTCTTTGAAGAACACACTTTTTTTTTTTTTAACAGAACTCGTAACATTTTTTATTAACAGAAACCATGTACATCTGATCATCTGATCGTGGTTGTATCTCTTTATCAGTGCTATTGGATCGACACTCGGGTCAACACTATCGACCACAACATTCTCTTGAATAGACTACAAAACTTTGTTGGCATTAGGGGAAGGAGGTATCATATCAATCACGAGTGCAACATGGAGTACCTCAAGGCTCAGTACTAGGACCGTTACTTTTTACGCTTTACATGTTACCCTTGGGAGATATTATCAGGAAACATGGTGTCAGCTTTCACTGTTATGCTGATGATACTCAGCTATATATTTCTTCGTGGGCCGGTGAAACACACCAAATTGAGAAACTGGATGATGAGTAATTTCTTACTGCTAAATTCTGAGGTGTTAATTATCGGACCTAAAAACCCCACAAACACTCCCGAGACCTTTGGACAGCAGTGTGTGTTAATAGCCACAACACAAATGCACTATTGAGGGTTCTCAACTAACCAAAGAACAAGGTCAGCATCAGATTGATTCAGATGGCTTTGATCCACATATTTTTTGGGGTTAATCAAAAGCTCATGACAAGCATAAAAAGACATATTGGTTTGATTTTTGAAAAGGAACATTTTATTTTGTCCTCTTATGTTCTATGTCAGATGTTCTGGAGTCTGATTGTGATACTGACGCTGGCAGACACATCAGAGACCGGATGACAAACACACTTTCAAGTCCTCACTTATTGTGCAACTCTAAAAGCATGAAGACCTAGATTATGAACCAGAGTAAAATAGAAAACAGAAGAACATTCTCCTTCATATTTCATGGCTTTTTCTTTGTGTCAGTCTCACTGTGCTGAGATGTCCTGAAGCAGATCCGAGCCGGAGAGACACGGAGAAACGTCCAGAGCCGAGCTCGTCCTGAGAGATGATTCTGATGAGGAACCTGCAGGAGATCGGATCATGTCCTCCTCACATTCCAGCAGCAGATTCCTCAAGTCCTCGTCAGACAAATCAAACGACTGCAAGAGAAGAACAGAGACGAGATGAGTACATGCAGCTGTGACCAAAACACTAACACTTTCCTCATGAACTCAAACTAGTTATGAGTTGGTACTGGAGAGTGGTTTACTTTTCAAGTTTTTATGACCATTTACACACACATATATATATTTCTTTTTTTTTTTTTCTTTTATGTAAAATATATACTATATATACTATAATATTTAAGTAGTAAAGAATGAAGCTAAATGAAATATCTCTTGGAAATGGAAAATATACTTTATACTAATATAATTTTGAGTTTTCCACATAAATACATCACATAAGCTGTAATTTGTGATCTAAAGTTGCAAGAATTCTTCCTCTGAACAGACTCATGTATAGCACGTTCATCATTCGACTCACAATGACATTCTCCAGACAGTTCGGACCTCCATCATCAGCTCATGTTCCTCAGTAAACTAATGTCTTTCTTCCCTTGGGGTGTAAAAGATGCTGGAGGTCAGGACGAGGGTGAAGGTTGAGTTCAGACCTCCTCAGTTTACCACTATCACCATTACAACACACACCCAACACCTAACTCACGTTCTTCCAGCACAATCAAGAAACGTTTACTGGACATTCACTATAATAAGACGATAAGTCTTGTTTTCTGAAAAATGTATCAAATGTATCGAACAAAACAGTGAGTTTATCATTAAAACAAGTTCAAATATCTGCCACCGGAGTCAGAAATATAAAAGTGTTTCCCTTTAAATGAAGTCCATTGTCAAATAGATGTTCTGGTTTAGTGATAAAATCACTTCATTTTGATCAATTTCTCTTCTTATCTTCAGTCACTGTGAATCTCCAGTAAATCTTGATTTGAGTCTTGTTTTTTTTTTACTTAATTTTATGTTAAAGCTATGTTTGCTTAGAAAATTTGCAGTTTGTGAAAAAAGTAAAAATAGTTCAATTCAATGTTATTTTAAAATAAGTTCTCATGCTTATTTTTTTTAGATTTAAACCCACACCATAAAAGTTGCACTTTTATAAATAAATATTCCACATCATAATATTGTACTTTTTACTGCATTAAATTTCAATAAAAGTTGTTGTTTTAGTGAAAGTACTAAATTTCTAATGTAATTAAATATCAAATAATATGTAATATGAAACATAGTGCAGTAAATAAAGTACAATATTATGCTATGAGATGTTGCAAAAGTTTTCCAAAGAAAAACACAGATAAAGTACAGACACTGGAAAAATGTACTTTTAAAGCAGAGTAAAATACTTAATTACTGTCCACCTTCTGCTAAAGACCAGAAATAAATGTTTATATATATATATATATATACATCAAAATGGTTATATATATAATATATACATACTGTATTTTAATGTATATTGTAATATTGCTTGTGTGTGTATATATATATATATTTATATATACAGCAATACTATAGTATGTATATTAATGTATATTGTAATATTGTTTGTTTATTTGTAAATATTTTAACATTTTAAAGTATGTTTCTTGCTTAATTTTATTCAAATTTGTAACAAAATGTTAAAGATATCTACATATATAAAAAACATATACATATATCGGTAGTTTAGCTGCTGTATGGGGAAGCAGGTTTCTTGGGAATGATGAAGTGTTTTGACCCTCAGAAGCCCTTGAGACGCCTCCGGCCCGAGTCTGTCTGAGCTGGTGAAGAGCAGTGTTTATGTCTGAGAGCGTCTCGTCTGTGAACGCCTGCTGAACGAGACTCACACACGAGTGTGAAATACTAGTGAACGGTGTGAGACCTCAGCTCCATTCAGTCATGATGAGCAGATGAATCAGTGCTTCACTACAGAATGATTCATGACTCAGAGAATCACACGCAGCTTTAGCTCTGCTTCTAATCATCAGATCAGACACAATATCAAGTCATGTGAGTCTGACATCAGGCTCCATTTTAGATCGGTGTGTGTGAGATTAATTCACCTGGAGCTTGATTCATGAATCAGAACACACATCTTTACCTTCCCAACACTCTTTCTGTCATCATTTACTCTAGAGAGAGAGAGAGAGAAAGGAAGAAAGGAAGAAAGAAAGAAAGGAGAAAAGGAAAGAAAGATGAATTTTTACTCTCTATAAACCTTCAAGGCTGTTTTTTCAGCGGCCTGTTAAATAAACTGCTCAGACTAGTCTTAATAAGTTCAAGTTGATCATTCAGAGCTGCTGTAGAGGTCCGAAGGTCAGTTCTAGTCTTTCTAATAATTCTACCTAATCGATCTCACACACACACACACACACACTCACTCTCTCTCTCTCTCACACACACACACACACACTCACTCTCTCTCTCTCTCACACACACACACACACACTCACTCTCTCTCTCTCTCTCACACACACACACACACACTCTCTCTCTCTCTCACACACACACACACACACACACACAC
>JAUMHE010000023.1:124956-137216 GCA_032359235.1 Enteromius mattozi
AATTTTTATCCGATTAATCGAAAAAATAATCGACCAACTAATCGATTATCAAAATAATCGTTAGTTGCAGCCCTAAAATCCACTGAATGTGACACGGTTTCTTGTTTGTTTACTTTTATGCTTTACCTTAATAAAACAGATATTTAATTTACATGTGGAAACATGTCGTTATATTGTTCTGTTCACTAAGATTGTTCATGTTTTTATTTATTCTAAAGTACAGCAACATTTTATTTGTATAAATGTTAAAGTGTACTTTATTTCTGTGATCGAAGGAGAATTTTCATTACTCCAGTGTCCCATGATCTTCAGAAATTACTGCTCAACAAACATTTCTGATTATTATCAATGTTGAACACAGTTGAGTAGAATATTTTCAGGTTTCTTTAATGAATAGAAAGTTCAGAAGAGCAGCATTTATCTGAAATAGAAATCTTGTAACATTATAAATGTTTTTATCACCAATTTAAAGCATCCTTACTATTTAAATTATTCATTTCTATAATTTCTTCAAAACTTTTGAATGTTTTTCAGATAAATCTGATCTTTTTTCTATTCATCAAATAATCCTGAACAAAAAATGTAGACTGTTTTAAGTATAGATGATGATGATGATAATAATTAATAATTAATAAATCAGTATATTAGAGTGATTTCTGAAGGATCATGTGACACTGAAGACTGGAGTAATGATGCTGAAAATACAGAAATAAATTACACTTCAATAGATATTCACATAGAAAGCAGTTATTTTAAATAGTAAAAATATTTCACAATATTACTGCTTCTGCTGTATTTAAACGCAGGCTTGGTGAGCAGAAAAGACTTGGTTAAAAACTTTTGGTAGTGTATATTTTATATATTTTTTATTATAACATATTGTATTTAATTATACTCATCCGTTCACACTAAGAAATGAGATCGATATCGAAGCAGGTCCATCAATCAGATTTATTTAGTAAAAAACAAATACAGCAAAAATATAGAAACATGCATCTAGAATTTGTCTGTCCTTTAATGGCGTGAGGTAGAAACAGGAAAACACGTCACTTTAACTGTCGACGATCACATCTGTCTGAACGCTCCTTCCTGTTTACATACTTAATTAACATCAATGCATTCAAGGTTTAACCTTTACACGCCACATGTTCCCATCATGCATGTCCAAACACTGGCAGCGTGACATATAATCATGTTGGCTTCATCACAGAGTATTGCTTCATGATGTTGTAAATCGTTTCACTGGTGGAGCTTCATTTTCTCTCCTGCTGCTCTACAAAGAAAAACTATTTGTTTAGAAATGTTCCAGATGTTTCTTCATTTTCTCAGATCAAAGTCTTTCAAAGTAAACATGATTTCTAAAACTGATTTAATTGATTATTTATAGATATTTCATGATCCTCAGCTGACCTTTTCTCTCCACTGATGTCTGGTTTGTTAGGAGAGGACAATATCTGTCTGAGATACAACTATTAGAAAATCTGGAATCTGAGGGAGCAGAAACATCTAAATATTGAGAAAATCATCTTTAAAGTTGTTCTTAGCAATGCATATTAATAATCAAAAATGAAGTTTTGATATATTTATGGTAGGAAATTTACTAAATATCTTCATGGAACATGATCTTCACTTAATATCCTAATGATTTTAGTCATCAAAGAGAAATGTATAATTTTGACCCATACAGTGTATTGTGTACAAATTCACCTGTGCTGGTGATGACTGCTGCTGTGCTGCAGTGTAGCAATTAGACATTACATGTAATTTGGTACTAACACATAGTTTGCATATTTTATTGGTTTGTATCACTTAAAAATGCCATGATCACTAAACTGCCTGCGAGAGAACCACAGTACAGACATCTGGAAGTTTATTTTAAAATGCAGAATATTGAAAGTACTTATAAATCTTGCAATCAAAAATATACATTTTGGCTCCGTATGCCACCAGAATAAAATTGAGAAAAATGAAATAAGATGAAAGTGAAGTGCAGACTTTAAGCTGTGATTCAAGGGGTTTAACACACCCCAGATCTGGCCCGAGAGTATATCCCCGGACACTTCAGAATTCATCCAGTTACTCTCTTCTTCTGTCTCATCTTCACTAAACAGCAGTAACCAGAGGAAGACATGCTCATCATCACACTGCTCCATGTTTCTCAGATGATGTTGTGTGCTTTGGTCATGAGCTGTTCCAAGCCTTCTCCAGACTGTTTGCCTCCCATCATTCTGGTCAGCCGTCCAAAGAATGCTTTTCCAGAACTTTTTAGATGTTTTTTAGATGTTAGCAGCTTGTGGTGATCCTCTGTATTTGCTCTGGTGAACTATTCTCTTGACTGTAGAGACGTCTGGCTTCTGGAGAGTGTTGTTCTCTCTCTCAGAATGTGATTTGTCCGCTCCTAATGCTCCTGCTATCTGTCTCTGATGGATCTGTTTTGTTCTTGAAGCCTAACAATGGTCTGTTTCCTTTTTATGGAGAGATCCTTTGACTACGTGTTGGGGTTTACAGCAACAGCTTCTGAACACAAACAAATCAACTCCAGAACCTTCTTAATTGATGTAGAAATAATAAAGGAAATGCCTAAATCTGTGCATGAAACAGCTTTTAAGTCAATCGTCCAATTACTTCTGGTCCCTTGAAAAAAGTGGGAGGTAAAAAGCAGTTATTACTTAAACTTTCCTTCAATTTTAGTGAGAATACCCTCAAATTCAAGCTCAGAGTCTGCACTTTAAGCCCATAGTCATTACACAACTGTATCTTGTTTTGGTCAACAGCTGAAATAATAAAAAATTGTGCCTGTGTCCAAATATATATTGACCTCACTGTAAAGCCAGGTTCATCCACATCATGACTGAGATCTGGACTGAAATGCATTGCAGGAAAATGAACAGTGAATTTAAATGAGTTCAGCTGAAATCACTCCAGCTCTTCACTCACTTTTGGTCTATATATTAATATAAAGTATAAATTAACCTCATTTGCATGTATCTTAGTGTGCTTTGTAGATAAAATCAATACCACTGACAAACTTTGGCTTCTAGAAAATCTCTGCAGTAAGAGCACCTGAATAATCATCTGCTGTAGTCCTAAAGATTAAACATTAACACATATTTACAATCAAATCATTTTAAACCTAGGAGCTGCTTTAGTAAAAGAACAAACTGAGTGATGACTTTTATGGCTGTTTTTGTTTCCAGAGAAAATAGTTGAGGTTTGACCTGATGAATTAAACGGAGAAATATGAAGAATCATGAGCCTAATCAATTACTCGTCATTTCTGTGCCACCGAACGGATAACACTTAATCACAAAATTAAAAACTTATGTTATAATTGGTAAAGATGCACATTTTGTGTACGAATAAGAATTTGGAACAAAGTTTGGTGATTAATTATGAATAGAAAATGCCATATACACAAACAAAAATGGACAAAAAAATAAACCATTGAACAAACCACTATCATTCAATTTAAAACTGAACTGATACCATATATTAAGACTCTAAAAGATGCAAGAAGTAATAAGGTAACCTGTAACCCTTTCTCTTGTTAATTCATTTTAAGCTATTCTCTGGTTAATTTATTTGATTATTTCCTTTGATGCTGCTATTATTGTAACAGTAATCCACCGAGTAAATTTTCTGTGTATATAAACAATTCTGATCTGTTTGTTTGAGCAAAGGTCTGAATGAACCAATGAGGTGAGTTTGGGGCGGGACAATCTATCTGAACGACCAATGACAGATGAGAGGCTGAAAGGACAGTAGGAGTGTTTGGAAACACAGAAGTGACACACTCTTTGTAAAATCAGACTCATTCTATTATCCAGCAGAACTGTACATGACTAAATCAAGAGACACAACAGCCAGATGGTTGGCAGACATGTTCACATATTGTTCTTTATTTTACTGCAGTATATTTACTGACTTAGTTAAGCAGTGTTCCATAAAGCTGAGCTTTAGTCAGACTGTCTTTGCGACTGAGTCCAGTGTTTCCAAACTTTTGATGCCGTGGTGTCATTTTCTGCGCTCCGGGGTTTTGAAGATCCTTGTATTTCTGGACGTCCAGACCCTGGTTTAGTGACTCCGCTGAACTGCCGGGACTTTCATCAGCATAATCTCTCTGTGAAGCATCTTTAGTCGTGTTCTGCTTGTCTTTGCCGTTTCCAGTAATGAAAAAGCTGCTTGTTGAATCTTTGGAGCGAAGCATCAGCCCTCTCTCGGCCTTCAGTGCATTCAGACTCATCTTTGGGTTCAGTGCTGGACTCGATCCCACCGATGCAGGGAACCGTGGATCCGGCACACGCCTGTGGAAGACATTGTCTCCATCCTGGAAGCTGCTGTAGGGAGGACCTGGTTTGATCTTGAAGTGGTGCTCTGACAAACTGAAAGGCGAGAATCTGCTGATGTCCTCCATGCTCATCTGCCGCCAGCCGTCTGTCGGGTCCGCAGGGACGAGGATGCGTCTGTGTCCGGATCGGCCTCTCTGTGAGCCCACGTACTGGAAGCTGCTGGACTTGGGAAACCCCGGATGTTCCTTACCATACGAGGACAAGTTCTTGTACTCATAGTCTCCATCGCGCCAGTCTGAGCACAAAGATGAGCCGTGAAGCTTCTCATCCGAGGCAGTGCTACAGCTGGAATTACAGATGGAGGCGGGAAGAGATCCGAGGACGAACCCATGGAAAAGGTCTTCATGCAGGGGGAAGCTCTCGTCGGTGGACGTGTGTCCACGGATCTGTCCACTCTGGTCAGCACTCTGCCGTCTCTCAGCCCAGCGGTCGCGCCGGCGCTCTTCGGTGGGACAGTACAGAGCCGTGTCGCTGCAGTACAGGTCAGATGACTTATACGCTGTGTGCCGCTGGACTTTGTCCGGGAACTCTGGGGCTTGTGGGCTTGGCGAGCGTGTGACCGGACAGCTTCTCCCGGGCTCTGGTTTCTCCAGGACTCGGCCGATGATGGCAGTGGGAACGGCGTCTGAGTGAGACTGATGCAGCGCTGTGCTCCGGCCAAAACCCTGCCGCTCCATGTGAGAGCTGACTCGCTCCTGAAGATCAGCTGGGAGCTACAACAAACACACAGAGAAACTCTTAACACAGACAACACACTGGAAGAGTAGAGAAGTGTCGGAGATAAGAAATCTTTCTTTTATAGAGCCTGTAAAGGGATGTGGTGAGGGGCACAAACGAGATCTCTCTTTTCCATAGTTCTCTCTCAACTATTGTTGAACTGTAAGAAACTTGTGTTTGCATTCTCTCACAAAACTATTGCATTCTTAGAAGGAACTTGCAAAACTTCTGCATTCTCTCACAAGAGTATTGCACTCCCCCAAGAAACTTTGCAATCCTCAGTTTTCCATCAGAAGGACACAGCAGAGCATTATGGGAAGAGTGCTCTGTTCTCTCTGTGATTAACAGCACATGAAGCGTGTCTGTAAACAGGCTCTGTCAGCAATAAATCCAGCGCAATTCTCTTGGCCATCATCAAACATAGCAGAGAGAGTTTATATTCAAATGAAACCCGTCTGGCCTCCGGCAGAAAGAGAAAGAAAGAACTCGATGGATTTCTGCCACTGCAGAATGAAAATGGAAAGGATTCGCTGCGCCTCTGACTTTCTTTAAGGTTGTGCTATTTTTAGGATGACTTTCCCTCTGAGAAAGAAATCAGTGTGCGTGTGTGTGTGTGCGTGCGTGCGTGCGTGCGTGTGTATGCATCAGTCGTACCTCGGACAGTTTGTGCGCTCTGTAAGGAGATTTTCCACACTGGAGCAGTTGAGCCGCCAGATTACAGTCTTTCCTGTACAGATCCTGTGGGAAAACCGAAACCATACATAATTTGATTTGGCAAATGATAATTCAATATTCAACTCTCAATCTATCAATATTGCACATCTGCCGTGTAACGCAGCACACAGACGTATTTGAGCTGAATGCGGCTGATGTGAACACTGGATGTGTAATTAGTCATCAGTGGGTTACACCCTAACTAGTGAACCTAGAGAGAAACCATGTGGATGCTGAAGCACCGGCTGCTCCTCAAACATTCGCTCCGTCACAGAGAACTTATGCCAGAGACTGGTAAATATTAGGTGAAACCTGTCAGGAACCTTCAAAGATCACTTGCTTCTGGCAGACGATGGTTCCTGTGAGTCAGCAGGGATCTGAACACTGATGAAAACAATCACAGATGAAGCTGTGAAGGTGTCACTAGCCTGTGGAGAATGGAAATGGTCAGCATGGCATCTGTCGTACATACGTTATCCTCTCGCAGCTTCTGGCTGGTGAGCTTGGCCTCCATCAGGTGGTTTTTCAGTGTGCTGATCTCTCGACTCAGTGATCTCTTCTCCTCTTCATGGTGTTGAGTCTTAAACACAAAGAACCAATATCAACATACACTATATTGACAAAAGTATTGGCACCCCCCTTCTAATGATCAGGTTTGACTGCTTTAGTAATTTCCATGAGTACAAATCTGAATGTTTACGCATATAATGATATTCTGGGGAATTGTGTACTTCTAATTTTATAGCAGCAGTTTGGACAGGACTCTTTTCTATTCTAATATGGCAATGCTTCTGTGTATAAGGCAAGGTTCAAAAAGAAATGATTGACTGAGTCAGTGTGGAAGAACTTGGCAGAAACCTTTGCTGTGACTTTAAGAGCTGAAAACTCATCACCAAACACCAATGATTTGTACATACGCTGTACAGACAAAAATATTGGCACCCCCTTCTTTAGACACTTCCAAAACTGGCATCAAAGATGGGAACATAATTAATCCATTTAAAAGCTGTATTTCCATCTCTGTGGCAACAGTTTTGGAAGTGTCTAAATATGTACAAGTCACAATTTCTTAGAATATCATTATATGCTTTAACATTAAGATTTGTACTCATGGAAATTACTATCGTAGTCAAACCTGTTCATTAGAAGGGGGTGCCAATACTTTTGGCAATACGTATGACAGTAAATCCAGCTCTCATCTGATAAATGCAGCTTTAAGTCATGAAGATATTAATTCAACAGTTCATCCAAAAAGTATGATTTTGCTATTATTTACTTTCCTCAGACCTAAATGAGTTTCTTCTGTTGAGTACAAAAGTTGTTATTTTGAAGAATGCTGGTAACCAAACAGTTGACGGTGGCCATTGATTTCTATGGGATGGAAAAAATACATGAAGATCAATGACTACCATCAATTGTTTGGATTCATGCACGTTAAGAACAACTTGAGATTAAAAAATTAATGAAAGAATGTAACATTTTTGGGTTAACTATGTCTTTGAGATATAATAAACATTAACATGAATATTTGGAGATGTTATTGTGAAAAGTGCTATACAAATTCAGTTCCACTTCGGTTCAGTCTGTGATTTCTGTTCATCAATCAGATGAGATTTATCATATATATTTAAGATTTATAGATCCTGAAGCCTCTGTTTGAGTGTTTGCTGGAATGAAAGTCCCTTTATTTTTTCGCCTCACATTCATTGAGCAAACCATGTGGAGCATCAGCAGTATTTGCATATGATTAATGGTTTAATTCTACAGGATTTTTATCTCCACAGACCTCGTTCTGTTTGACTCTGGATATAATTAACAGACACTCATATGACGGATGTACTGCAGCATTAGTCTGTGACGGAGCTTTAATATAAACCAGAATCACACACACATCAGCCAGTATTTCAGTATGTTGGTTTCTCAGCACACTGTGTGTGTGTGTGTGTTTGCTACAGCAGTCGTTCATCAGAGATCAGCGCTAGACCGAACGAGTGAGAGAATCTGATTGTTGCTGTATCACAGTTACATCGTCACTCGTCTCTCTACACTCATATGATGCTGTTTCTATGGCAACATCTGTCATGGTCATGTGATTTGCAGTTATGTTTCACCTGAGTATGACTATTTACTAAGTTTTACACTGGAGTTTAATCTGTGTGTGTAAGAGAATGTGCATGTATGTGGGTGAGGGTGAGTTAGTGTACTTGTTTTTCTCTTCTGGTGGGGACTTAAACCGTGTGTGTGTGTGTGTGTTTCTGTTTGGGTCTCAAATCCCATGTGAGCCAATTACTCAAAAACTGAAAGCGAAGAGGCTGAAAGTGTCAGATGCTCAAGTGTGTTTGAAGAGGGTCCGGTGTGTTTAGAGTGAATCTAGATGTGTGTGTGTGTGTGTGTGTGTGTGTTTAGAGTGAGTGTGTGTGTGTGTGTTTAGAGTGAATGTAGATGTGTGTGTGTGTGTGTGTTTGGAGTGTGTGTGTGTGTGTGTGTGTTTAGAGTGAATGTAGGTGTCTCAGAGAGAGCTGGATGTGGGTGAATGACCCGTGGTGAGTCTGGTCGTATACGACGCTGTCTCTGCAGATGAAACAGTTTTGAACACTGATGCTTGTCTCTGGAGGCTCGTTTGTGTTTTCACTGAGAGACTTGGACTAATGAGGAGGACACAGAAAACTCCACATTCAGGAGAAACACTGAAACGCCGATGGAAACATTAGACTGATTGGGTTCAGAGCTGCAAACAAACATTCAGAAATCCAGATCCATTTACTGGAGATGCACATTGATTAAAATGAAGTGTTTATAATTAAAACAAAAACACATATATAAAAAAATCTGCTTGTTTTCTGAGACCATTGGCAGATATTTGTTCTTGTTATAAACATAAACTCACTTCATCAATTATTCAAAAAAACAAGACTTATTCAATGTATTAAGAATCTTAAGACATTTGCACAAAAATACAGAGGAGGAACATGAGTTTCTGAAGAATCTTCTGATCATCTCCAGCAGTTTATTATTGCTCTGTCTCTCTGTTCTCATTATTGGTATATTTTCTCTAATCTTCCATGTAGATAAAGCACAGTGATTTACATGACCTGATACCGAATGATAGTTGATTCTGGGGTTTCCTCATCAGATCGCTGGCTCTGACCTTCAGTTCCACTCTCTGACTGACTTACAGATTCATATCAAGGTTCTTCTCATTTTCAGTTTCTGCTCGTGTGTCCTGCTGATTTTCCAGATCGAGCAGCTCACAGGGAATCACTTCTAAACTCGTTCTGTAGCGTGAACATCTGTCAGCTCTTTCTAAACCGGACCGCTTCAGATGCTCAAATTCTTTGTGACGTCAAATCAGGAATGTTTATTCACAAACTTGCTTCTTAATCAGCATCAAGTACTTAAGACAAATTGCTTTTGTTCTTCTTTTCTAAGTGACTTAGCATCTGCTAATTACACCAACATAACATCAAACATTCATATGCAAGAAAATGCTAACTATTTAATTGGCTAACTATAAATTTATGAGAGGAAATATAACAAGCATGAAATGCAGCAGCAGATATCAGAGTGAAATATATGAAAGAATATCACAATTCATTTTGAAATGCAATATGTAAAGTGGCATGTGCTGCACATGTTAATTTAAATACTAAAATACATCACCATTGAAAGGTAGTTTTGCATTTTACTGTACATTTCAAAATGAATTGTGATACCCATATGCTTCCATAGAAATAAAGATCTTTCAGACATTTACAAATCCATTTGAAAGCATCAGTAAATGCATGCTGGTTGTCAGAAATAAAGGCATAACAAACGGTCAGTTATTGGAGAATGATGAGTGTAATGAATCTCTGGTCTGCATCGAGTGAAACGATCATGTTCATAATCGAGACCTCAAGCCGATCGGTTCCTCTAATAATCAGAGCTGAAACACAAAACCCTTTCACAGCTCCACTGATGTTTGGGCTTTAAACGGCTTCAAACTTTAATAGGATTTAAGATCAGCAGAGTCTGCTTTGATTCCAGCACAATCTCTGCTCTGATGTGAGACGCTCGAGCGGTTATTGATCTGTGACAGTCTCTCTTCTTCTCTTCTGTTCAATCGTTCAGAGAGAAGCACTTGTTGATCACTAAACAAGAGTCCAGGCTTTCAATATTCCTCCTGAAAGTGCTTCAACACGTCGGTCACTCTCGACAAGACATGAACACACTAACATCTCTCAGAGTTTGTTTCTGAAGAGTTTCTGTGATTATTAATGAGCAGCGCAGGCGTTTTAGATCTTATTAAAAAATAATTTTAAATGCATGAGGCTTACTTACCATGCGGTGTATTTTCTCCTCCATGTCCTGGTTTATTCTCTGTAGAGCCGAGTAGCTGCTCTGAATCCTGCAGAGAGATGATGAAGATGATGAGGATGATGAAGTCATCTGTAATGAGTTTATAGTGGGAATGAAGGTTTCTGGACTCTTGAGCTTTCATATTTGGTGCATCTGATTAAATCATGATGCTTGTGTTTCTGAGGAGTTTAGTAAAAGCAGCCGTGGCACTGAACTGAAGTATATAAGAACATTACTGCCTTCTGTAGAAATGACACGTTCATTCAGATTCATGAACAGATAAATGTCCTTAACTACACTGCAGAAAAATGTTTTTGTCTTGTTTTCTAGTATATATAAGTAAAATGGCTTAAGATATTTTGTTTTGTTTTCTGAAAATATTATCAAAGTTCTTTGAAGGAATGTAATGGAACTTTTCCGCTGGACAAAAGGTTTCTATTGGATTTGATCATGTTAAAGATTTTTTGAGATACTCTAAATGTTCTTGCGTGGTTCTTTTCTGAACGGTTTACTGACAGGACCCAGCGGTGTGTTTAGTTCTGTCAGCTGGTGACTGTCAGACCTGCGCAGTTTCTCGGTGAACTTGTCCAGCTCGTCTTGAGCTCGTCTCAGCTCCGTCTCCAGATACTGACGCGTCGACTCAAACTCGCTCTGCAGCTGCTGCAGTTTGTGTGTACTGCAGCCGAGACGTCTGCGCAGATCCTCCTTTTGCTCCTGAAGAGAGCTGCAGGAACACAGACAGATCATGACTCCTCCACCACGGCCCAAAGACGTCTCAGAGATTTACATGCAGTTATATAAACGTGATCTCAATTAAAATGCCCCACTCTCTCCACGGCAAACACTCTGTGATCAAGAGCACTAAATCTGATTTATTCATGCACTTATGGAATATCCATAAGTTACACATTAATGACTTTCAAAATTAAAACGAAAGAGAATAATTATGATTGAGCTGCGTTCAGTGAACTGTGTGTGAAAGCTAACTCTAATGTTTGGTTTTACTGGAAGTATCACTGATCTGTTTTAAATATGAAGGATGTAAAAACAGTAAATTTTAACCCAGATAAGAAGCTTGTGATTTCTTAGTGCACATTTACCATGGTAAAATAAGACCAACAGTGATGATGAGGGAGAGAAGAGAGATACTGACTGAAACTGTGTGTGTGTGTGAGAGAGAAAGTGTGTGTGTGTCCTAAACTTGTGTTGTTCCATACGTGAACACACCTCCATGGCAGGATGTAAATCAGATTCAGACGTGTAGTGTCTCGTTCAGGAGAGCTGATTTTCTGTCATGTTTAGTGTTCAGAACAGCGATCCGGCTGTAACTGTGTTTGAGCAGCGTTCACCTGCCCTGATGGATCGATCAAGCCTGGGTCTGATGGGATCGTGATGGGGTCTAATGGCTTCAGCTGATGACATTTAGATGAAGGGCCTGATGGATGATTCAATAATGGGCTTTCTGTTCGATTTCAGACTCTTACCTCCTCTTCTGATGTTTACTACCATTTCTTGGAGCTTTTAGTGCCGTTTTCCCAATATAAATCTTTTTCATGTTCTCTCAGTGTGTCCTGCAGAGACAGACACAGACGGCTGAAGCGGTCACGAGCGGTCAGCTCAGAATCACCACGACAAACACACACAGACAAGAGACACACACAAGGCTGTACAGAACACTGCTGTTATTCACATTTAAAACCAGCGGCTCAAGAAAAACACATCCGCTCAGATCCATTTCACGGACATAACGCTGAAAGAGCCAATTCAAATGTGAATTACACGTGTGACTATAAGTCTTGTTTTATGATTTAGGTTTATGCTGTAAACAAGAACAAAAATCTGGAAAAAAGCCGTGAATGCATGTGTTTGATATAGAAGAGATCACGCAGCTGTATTTCCTCTGAAACACTCGCTGTGACTTTCTCATTCACATTCAGACAACATGAGCTCAGAGAATCTCACATGACTCGTGTCGACAGATTCACTCGCGGCAATACAGAGACTCTCACTGCAGGAGACCACACACCATCTGTCACATGACTACTGACAAACTACACCTGCTGAGACACACACACACACACACATGTTGTGTTTCCATGTTTTATGGGGTCTCTCCATAGGTGTAATGGTGTTTATACTGTA
>JAUMHE010000023.1:204940-219548 GCA_032359235.1 Enteromius mattozi
TGTGTGTGTGTCTCTCTCTCTCTCTCTCTCTGTGTGTGTGTGTGTGTCTCTCTCTCTCTCTCTCTGTGTGTGTGTGTCTCTCTCTCTCTCTCTGTGTGTGTGTGTGTCTCTCTCTCTCTCTGTGTGTGTGTGTGTCTCTCTCTCTCTCTGTGTGTGTGTGTGTGTGTCTCTCTCTCTCTCTGTGTGTGTGTGTCTCTCTCTCTCTGTGTGTGTGTGTCTCTCTTTGTGTCTGTGTGTGTGTGTCTCTCTCTCTCCGTGTGTGTGTGTGTCTCTCTCTCTCTCTCTCTCTCTCTCTCTCTCTGTGTGTGTGTGTGTGTGTGTCTCTCTCTCTGTGTGTGTGTGTGTGTCTCTCTTTGTGTCTGTGTGTGTGTCTCTCTCTCTCTGTGTGTGTGTGTGTGTGTCTGTCTCTCTCTCTCTGTGTGTGTGTCTCTCTCTCTCTCTCTCTCTGTGTGTGTGTGTGTGTGTGTGTGTGTGTCTCTCTCTCTGTGTGTGTGTGTGTCTCTCTTTGTGTCTGTGTGTGTGTCTCTCTCTCTCTGTGTGTGTGTGTGTGTCTGTCTCTCTCTCTCTGTGTGTGTGTGTCTGTCTCTCTCTCTCTGTGTGTGTGTGTCTGTCTCTCTCTCTCTCTGTGTGTGTGTGTCTCTCTCTCTCTCTTTGTGTGTGTGTGTCTCTCTCTCTCTCTCTCTGTGTGTGCGTGTCTGTCTCTCTCTCTCTGTGTGTGTGTGTCTCTCTCTCTCCGTGTGTGTGTGTGTCTCTCTCTCTCTCTCTGTGTGTCTCAGGTGAGGTGGTTCCTCCGCGGACGCTGACCGAGGCTGGGACGATGGCGGTCTGCTACAGTGCAGCATGGGATGCTAAAGTAGTGACCAGTGCGTGGTGGGTTCATCATCATCAGGTGAGCGGCGGGACACACAGAGACGGAGTCGTCCGGTTCAGACGCTCATGTGCTTTATCTTCCTCAGGTGTCCAAAACCGCTCCGACGGGAGAGTATCTGACCACCGGCAGCTTCATGATCAGAGGTCAGGGTTCTTCTGTGCTGTTTTATGAATATATATCACGTGTTTAAAAGTTGTTTACAGAATAATTTTTGTTTTGTTGTTCCACAGGGAAGAAAAACTTTTTGCCTCCTTCATATCTGATCATGGGCTTTGGGTTTCTGTTCAAGGTAAGAATGCTGCTGGAATCATGTATTAATGCTGAGACGAGTGGCTCAGGGCTTAACTCTTTCCTCACCAGCGGCTTTTAAAATAGTTGCCAGAATTTGTAACCATTTCACAAAAATTTTATGGCACTCAGAATATTAGTTGCATTAAAATCTGAATCTGCAGTATATTCTGCTTTTAAACAAAATGTTGTATTCTAGCTTCATGCATTTGTGTTTAATCAACACTTGAATGTTGCAAGTTTCATTAAAAAAAACCCACACCTTTTGGACAGTTGATGAAATTGAGCTTTGTCAAAGACTCGGCCTGCATCGGATCCAGAACAATGATCAGAACACAGATCAGATGATCAGGAGGAGACTCTGTCATAAACTACAAACACTGTTTTCATACGTGCGCTTGATTCTGCTGCTCAGTGCTCGTCAGACGATAGCGCCACCTACAGTAGAACAGCAGAAACACATCCTGTCATAGAGAGAAAGATCTGTGTGTCATCGTTCATATCACACCTTCAGTTTTCCAGTCTCTGTGCGTCTGCGGTTGTAGGTGGATGATCAGAGTGTTTTCAGACATCGTGGAGAGAGGAAGATGAAGACGCTGGATGAGGAAGAGGAGAGTGTGATCTCCAGCACTGCAGATCTCCTGGAGGAAGGAGAAGAACTCTTAGGTGTCAGCTCACTAACATCATCTCCATCAGTCTCTTGTTCTCCAGCCTTCTGTCAGATGATGGACGTCTGTCCTGTGTGTGTGTCCAGAGGAGGACAGCGAGGATGAGGCTGAGGAGCAGCAGGAGTCCAGCAGATCTGCAGACGAGACCACTGCATGCGTCCAGGAGGAAGAGGACGAGGACGTGGAGGAGGAAGAACAGAGCGCAGAGATCAGCTTCCCAGACACCAGCATCTCTCTGACACACCTGCAGCTGAACAGGTGAGGTTCTCCCTCGCTCCTCCTGCTTCAGCGCTCAGAGACAGACGACTGAGTTTGTGTTTCTCCACAGGACTCTTCAGAGCGACGCTCTCAGACCAGACGAGCCCCAGCAGGTGAGTTACACACCTGAGATCAGCTCTTCATCTGAGACTGACCAGAGTTAACAGGTGTGTGTGCTGCAGGTCAACTCGGAGACACACGCCAAGAAGCACCTGACGGCCAGGCAGCGCAGGTCAGACAACACGCCTATTTCTGACAGCTAAAAAAATAATTGCAACTTTTTTTTTCTCAAAATTAAGACGTTTTATTTTTTAGTTTATTAAAATTAATACATTTCTCAATTTATATCTCACAATTTTGAAAAAAAGTCATGATTAGCTTTTTTTTTTGTGTGTAGCAGAAACATGCTCCTGTAGATCAAAGCAGCTTCACTGTTATAACAAAAAATGATATGTTTGTCTTCTTTCTCTACAAATTCTGGAGTTAAGATGCACTGTCACGTGAACCGACTCAGGATATTTATGTCTTGCTTTCTGAATTATACAAGACAATTTGGATATTTTTTCTCATAAAACAACACATAATATCTTAAAGTAATTTTACTTGTAAACTAAATGCATCTTAATTCCATCATTTGAAGATATTATAAGATTATAATATAAAACCACAAAAATCCAAAGAAAATAATTTTGTGTGTTGATATTGTACAGGACAATAGTGTTACATAATTGTATTTAATTAAGTGTTAATATTTTTCAGTGTTCAATTTAATTCTCTGCAGGAATGTCTGAGTAATTCAGTATAGTTTAGTATCAAAGTCATTATTCAAATCAGTTATCTAATAATATAGTTAAGCATTTAAAGGAATAGTGCACACGAAAATCCTGTCATCATTTACTCGAGGTATTTCCAAACCTGTCTGAATATCTTTATTCTGCCGAACACAAAGGAAGATATTTTGAAGAAGGTTTGTAACCAGGCTGCTTTGGTCACCATTGATTCTATAGTAGGAAAAAAAACTTTTTTTTAAATATAATAATCAAACTTTCTTTAAAATATTTTCCCTTGTGTTCAGAACAAAGAAATTCACACAGGTCAGGAAGTACTGGAGGAGTAAATGATGACTGAATTTTTATTTTTGGGTGAACTGTTCCTTTAAGCCAGTCTAAATCAAAGACATCCGATAGATCAGCATGATTAATTAATCAGATCGCTGTCATCAGGGACATGAAGAAGAAGCAGAAACCAGAGGACACAGATGATCCGGAGGAACCCGACTCTAAACCGCCGGACACTTCGAGCCTGACACAGACGTGTAAGAACGGAGCGGTCAGTCAGCCGCTGAAGAGAGGACAGAAGGTCATTAAACTAATGAGCAGCGCTCTTCATGTCTAACATACGTGTTACTGATGAGTCGTGCTGATGCTTGACTGTTTTTCCAGAATAAACTGAAGAAAATAAAGGACAAATACAAAGATCAGGATGAAGAGGACCGAGAGCTGATGATGAAGTTGTTGGGGGTCAGTATTAGATAAGTAACTAGTAAAGTAATGCATTACGGTTCAGTTTAGAAGGAAATAGCAGTTACTTTTTCTATTAAATATCTCCAGTTCCTCTGTTTCTGATGTCCTGACTGACAGCTCTGGGGTTGCCATGTTGAGAGAAATCAGGAGTAAGAGCAGACTTACTGTAGATCTAGACTAAATTTCAACATGTATTTACTCAAAAACACATTTAGTGTTCCTCAAAATCAATAAAAACTCAGAATATTATACAAATCTGCAATAATTAAATGTAAACAAGACACATATCATTTATGTATTTAATCCCATTTTGTTAACCAGTGTCTCTGATACTGACCTTCAATAATCCAGTTCAACCATACTAAGTGAAGAATGACACACCGGTGTATAATTGTAGTTATTTCTGAACAGTGTTGATCTTTCTTCTCCTGCGTCATATTCTTCATGTGATTAGTTTGATCTGTCCTGTACTGTACAGACCAGCATCTACATCTCCTTCAGACTGAGACACATTCACTTCACTTTTACTGTGAGAGAGCTTTTATATTTGTAAAAGAAGATCTTTTTTATATTAAAAACACGCAAGCAAGCCCTGCCAAGATTTAAAGTAACTCAAAAGTAACGTAACACTTTAGTTTCCATAAAAAGTAACTAATTAACATATTAAGAGTAATGCAACATTGTAACACATCACTTTTAAAAGTAGCTTTCCCCGACACTGAACATGAGCTGGCAGCTGCAGAAACATGCAGTAAACACACAGAAAGACACAAAATGCTCTTGTAATCTAAAGATGGTTTCTGTGGTTGTGCGTCTGTCATTCACACGTAATGAAAACAGTCTGCAGGATCCAATAAAGAGGAAAAAGGAAAGAAAGGCAAGAAGGGAAAAATTAAAGAAGAACCGCTAAAGAAACCTCAGCCTCCTCAGAAAGGAGCCATGAAGCCCAAAGCTGAAAACACCGTCCGGAGGAACGAAGATCCTGAAGATGCTGAAGATCCTGCAGGAGCAGATCAAGACGTGAAGGTCACAGCGCTGATTCATGACCTATAATATCTGACAGGTAAAATAATACACGTGTGATCTGTGAATAAAGAGCTGTGATTGTGTTTCAGGAGACGGAGGAGCTGGACAATCCTGCTGCGGAGGTGAGTGTGTGTTCGTCTGAAAGAGAAGAGCAGCCCCAGCGTGAACACATCTGAACAGCATCGGTGCTGGACTGTAGTTATGGACGTCTGTGTCCTTCACTGTCAGTGATGTATGTAAGCGTGCTGTGATTTTATTGTTTCAGGATAGTGAGAACATTCTGGACTCGTTGACCGGTCTGCCTCATCTGGATGATGTCTTGATGTTCGCGGTGCCGGTTTGTGCTCCTTACATGGCCCTCTCCAACTACAAGTATGTTTTCAGAACAGATCGGCAGCGTTACACATCACAAAATCGAATAATAGCAGAAATAATACCTGCTCTCATAGACCAGTGATTTAGTCCTGTTCTGACTCCAGGTACAAGGTGAAGCTAACTCCAGGGACCCAGAAGAAGGGGAAAGGTAAGGACTGTGTTATTGTGGAGCTGTAATGCTGCAGGTGTGTTTGTGATCTAAGCGTGATCTGTGACCGCAGCGGCCCGCACCGCCGTCATGAGCTTCATGCGCGGGAAAGACGCCAGCGCTCGAGAGAAGGACCTCTTCAGGAGCGTGAAGGTATGGCTCTCATCAATCTGATCAGAACTGAAGGTGTGTGTGACATCAGGTGACATGACGCTGCTGTTTTACAGGATACGGATCTGTCCAGAAACATGCCTGGGAAGGTCAAGGTCTCTGCCCCAAACCTGTTAGCAGCGAAGAAGAAGTGAAGCTGTGGAAGATTTCTCCTAAGACGCTGAGCACATCCCATCATGCTTTTAATTACCAAACACTGAATTTTTACATTATAAAACTGAAATGGTTTAAGCTTTAAGTTGTTGTTTTTCAAGCAAATAATTTTCCCTCATCAACTCTTTAACGTTTCATTATAAATGAATAAAAATAACAATAGAAATGTGAACGTTGCACCATTTATTTTCCATGTTGGAAAAAAAAGTGATATGAAACCATACAAAATTGTGGGGTTTTATACAAAACTGCGTCAGAAGATCAGGATCAGATCTGTGACGGATCATGAGGATTAGTTTGATAGATCATCCTGAAGAGACTTTCACTTCATTCCCTTACTGTGTTTTTGTACAGGAAGTGCTGATTGTTTGGTTACAATTAGAAAAATTATTACAAACTGTAACAATGCAACAACGAAAACAGACCATTGACCAGTGTTTGATGTTTTTAATGCAGATGTGCTATTAATAAATGTAGTTGAAAATATTTAAATAAAATCAGGCATTGTTTTTTTTGTCCAGTGGAATAAATCATTTTTCTGCTACAATCTTAGCTGACACTGACTTTCCCAATCCATGAGACGAGACGCTAACTCATCAGAAAAGTCTCTGGTTTCTCCGCACAGGTCAAGTGATTGTCTTCTAGGAGTCTCCGGCGGTTCTCTGTCTGAGTCGAAAGAGCAGGGCTTTGGGCAGAACATCCCACACCAGCTCCAGGCGCTTCCGGTGCAGAACGCCCACATCCAGACACAACCTGGACATCCACACAATCAGAGCTTAGAGAGAGCCCAGGACAGAACGCATGACGCTTCGCTCAAACACTCACCTGACCAGAGATTTGGGCTGAACCGTGAAAATCAGTAAGTCGTTGCTGTGAGCCTGTGAAGAACGAAGAAGAAACGAGCACAGCTCAGTGGATCCAGACTGACGCTTCGAGAAGACATCCTGATCAAGCCTACACCCGTCTCAAAACTACATTATTCTAGTTCTAAATTAAAGGATTTGTTCACTTCCAGGATAAAAATTCTTAGTTTGCTCCATGTCAAGATGTTCTCATCTTTCTTCAGTCATAAAGAAATTAAGTTTTTTTTGAGGAAAAAACTCCAGGACTTTTCTCCATATAGTGGACTTAGACTGAACATCCAAAATACAGTATTTCTTTGTGAGTAAATTACCAGGAAATGTTTTATTCTGGAAGTGAGCTAATCCTTTGATATATTGATGTTTTGCTCACAGCCTGCTGATGAGAGAGGAGATTATTGGCGCATCCTCCGAACACGAACACTTCTCCATCAGGACCCAAACACGCCGTGTGCCACAGCCTGCAGAAAACACAGCAGCATCAGCACCAGAGAGACGCTACAGACACAGAGAGGAAGGTGAGACGCACCTGGGCCGCTCCGTGTGCTCGTGTCTGAGTGGCTTCCACTCGTTCCTACTGATGCAGTACAGCCAGGCGTCGCCTGCAACACACACACACACGTTCATGAAGCGCCTCTGTTTGAGAGACCAGGAGCGTCTCGTCTGTGTTACTCACTAAGAGTTTCTCTGTCAGTCGTGAAGCCGCCGAACAGAAAGATGTGATCCGCAGACACCGGAGTGAAGGAGTGCCACGAGCGCCCGACCGGACCCTGCTGAGGAACGCTCCTGAAACACACACACACACACACTTCAGATGACCCTCACTGACCTCTGAGCAGAACAGCCCACAGAGGACTATCCTCTCTACCACGGCTGCTGTGAAAACCTAGCATTTATTAGCATTGTGATTTACAAACAAGTGAATTTAAGCAATTAAAATGCATTTAGCAGTGAAAGAACTTATTTTGTCTGAAGATGCTGCTCATAGAGAGTGTGAGTATTGAATAGACTTATGATGTTATTTTTTTCTACTGTAGCTTTTTTGTCCTATTCCTTGCAAATAGCTATTTCATGAAATTAATTGTTACAGTAATATAAAATTACTCCGATTTGTCATACCCTACGATAGAGTAATGTTTAATTAAGGCTCAGTCAGGATTTTATCAAACACTGTACGTACATCTCACTCCATTCCCACGTGTCCAGGTCGATGCAGTACAGATCATTCAGCCGCTGATCCTGCAAAATATTCAGCTTTGAACACAAACCATGCTCAAAGACAGCTGGCATGAGTATAGTTAGCACTCCCCAGTAACACACACCATGTACCGTCCTCCGAACACGTAGCCTCGGTTTGCGACGGTGGCACAGGCGTGAGCGGCTCGAGGTGACGGAGGGTCTCCCTGCACAAACACACACACACACACGCTGTGTCAGAACCGCATGCACACAACACACCTGGAGGACTACAGCTCTAACACCTTTGTGATGGGCTGGCTCCACACTGACGTCTCCAGATCCAGAACGTGGATGTGATTGTTCCAGCCTCGTCCTGCGTGATTGCCCTGAAAAACAGTTTCTCGTTACGGTCGTGTCGCTGCTGATGGCCAGCTGATGAAGACACACTCACCATGAAGGAGTTCTCGTCTAGCTGGAACGTTCCTCTGTGCCCGGGTTGTGCAATATAGCCGTAGCCCCCGAAATACGCCAGCCTGCGGAGACAGACCACAAACAGCTGGAGGACAGCCACGGGATCTGACCAATCAGATGGTGCTTGAGGAAGACGTACTTGTTTCTGTACACCCAGCAGCCCAGCTTGTCTTTGCAGGTCGGCGCCAGACCCTTCAGCTCGCTCATCTTCTCCCAGCGGAGCACAGACGCTCTCAGATTCAGACGGTACACCTGCGGACAAACCACAAAACACATGTCTGTGTGAAGCTCTGCGCTGATCCGGGGTCTGCTTCAGGAGCGAGGCTCACCAGATTAGTGTTTCCTCGGGCCTGGTGTCCGCCGAACAGATAGAGAACGCCGTCCACAGATGAGCCACAGCTGCCGGACATGGAGCTGGGCACCTCGCCCTCCGAGCGCTGCATTCTCCTGCGGACCATCAATAACACACACACACACACACACACACACACACAGTGTTAGCGGCGGTAACTCTCCAGGGGTCGCGTGATGCCAGGGATTTACCATCTTCCCGTCTCCATGTTGTATATCCAGACTTCGTTTTTCGGCAAATACAAGTCGATGAACTCAGCCGCTTCGGTGTCAGCATTCTGATAGAACGACAGGGGTGATATAAAGACCTCTTCACACAGTATAAACGTCTTCAGGATGATGTATGACGGACCTTATGTGTGTGTTTAAACACGTACCTTGTATCCTCCCCAAACGAACATGCAGCCACGGTCAATGACAGCGATGTGACCACTACGCTCCGCCGGACACTCTCTGGACACAAACACCTCCTCCTGCTCCACCTGAAGCCAATCCTCCTGTCCTGCAGCCCACTCCAAGTCATCTTCATCATCCTCATCTTCCATGTTTAGTAAAGGATCTTCCTCCATGTCTGACACTAGTGTGAGATGTACATGTTACTGATGAAACATCGTTCAGCACATGATTCATTCATCTGTAGGCTGTCAACAAACACATTTAGGACAATCCCACAATAAAGTCCACATCAACGTGTATTTACAACAAAACTCCTCTGCAGAGCTTCATATGGTCAGTATGTTACGTGTCATCTTCAGCAGTGATTAAATGTCGCTTTAACTGATAATTAGTCACTAGTGTTGATCAAATCGAGTGGATTATCTTCTCGGATCAGTCACACGCGATCGTGTTGTTTTGACGGAGCAGCTGATTTCCGCTCACCGCTGCTGAATAATGACAGAAAACTACTTACATCGATGAGAACTAGTACTGCTGTCGCTTCTGAGGGTTACACGACTGAGTCATGGAAAGAAGCCTGTCATGAACAGCGATGCTCTAGTGAATTAAAAATATTTTAATGCAGAAAGGCCTCACCGGAAATATATTCTGGTTAAATTACGCCGCCATATTAGTGAGGTCAGTCTGTGTACACTGCGCATGCGCGGCGCATAGAAGCGCGCGTTACGCAACAGCCTAAACATGAAAGATCGTTAAAGAGCGCTGTTTGAAACATGATTTAACCGTGTTATGATGACAGATTAGTTATTTTAATGATTCGGCGTGAGTTTGGACTTATTTGGTCTTACTATGGATCTGCTGGTTTGCTAATAATCGGTTTGAACGGAAGAACAGAGAAGCGCGAAACGCCTCAGAATTTCAGGTTTGTTTGTTTTTTTTCCGTTAGAGCTTATTTACCTCACGCAAATGATTTATGATAACCAGTTAGTCTCCGTAACCAGGTACCAATCCAGTGTTCACACACCGTACTCGTGTGTCGTGTTGTTAATAGAGAAATCCGTTTTGTTTAGTTTCTTTAATCAAAGACACCCTTTATGATCGTTAACTAACCCTAACTCGAGTTAACTAACTCCGGTCTGGATGCGATCTGCTTCTAGGCTCGTTCAGAATGAAGCTGCAGTGTGATGTGGAGGTTGTGAACCGGTTGTTACCGTCGATGGGTGTGAGGAGTAAGGGTCGGTCCAGCCGCGCGGTTCTGTCCATCGGGAAGCACGTGGACCGGAGCCTGTACCTGCTGGTCTGCACCGCTAAAAACCGCAGCGGAGCCAAATACAAGGCGAGAGACAGCCTTCCTTCTTCCGTGTCTTCCGTGACTGCTGTGGACCAGCTCCTGAATCTGTGTGTGTTTCTCTGCAGCTGAAGGAGAACATCGAGAAGTTCTTCACCTGGTTCGTGGAAGAGGGCAAAGCCACGGTTCGGCTGAAGGAACCTGCGATTGACATCTGTCTGAGTAAAGTAAAGATGCTTTCATTCTTACCTGAGAAAGTTGTGCTGTCACGTTTGAGAGACAAGAAAGAGGTTTTTTTAATAAATGCGTCTGCAACATCCAGCCAATCCAGTGCAGCTATTATTGTCTTTTTGTAGTAGTGAACCAAAAATCTAAATATCAGGCATCAAGGTACTTGATAACTCTCCACTACTGTATAAACTAAGGACTGATTGGCATTTTGAGTGAGTCTGTGTTCTTCCTAACTTTGAGTTACTTAAAAGAAGGGGAATACCATGAAAAGTTTGACATTTATTTACTGTTGCAGCCAGCTTTGTGCTGCAAGTATAATGTTATAATAATAAACTGGATTGATATCTGCTTTTTTGGTCACTGTAGACTCGAGGTCGTTGTGCAGATTCCTGCTTTACTTGAGCTGTTTATTCAGTTTTGGCTGAATATTAAAGGAGTCATATGATGTGATTTTAAAGATTCAAGGGTTTTCTTTCTCTTTGGAGTGTTACAAGCTGTTAGTGCATAGATAAGAGCCAGGGACGGATTACGGACCGGGCCAGCGGGGCCGCTGCCCAGGGGCCCTTGGGGTGCAGGGGGCCCGTGGGGCCCCTAGCCCAAAACAATTTGCAACGCTTATCAACAATGTATTTTCGTTTGTCTATTTTAGAGGGCCTACATTCTTTGATCCTCCGCCTACAAGGGCCCCTGACCCTATAGGGCCTCTGATGGAAACATGGAGGGAGGGTGTTTGGCTGCCAAGGGCCCTTGAATTGTGGTGGTTGTGGTGGTGGTGCTGGTGGTGGTGGGGGGGTCGGTGCTTTCAGGGGGCCCCCGGCCCTGCTATAGGAACTTTAATGGGAAATGGGTGCATGGGAGCCTACTTTTAGAAGGCCCTCTTAGGCCCTCCTATTATGGTCCTGGCTACTGGCTACCAGGGGGTCCTAGGGAGGATGGGGGCTTTGGGGGCTCTTAGAGGGCCCTCTGATTATCTGATTAGGAGGCCCTAGGGAGGAGGGTGTAGTGTACCTTTAGAGGGCCATCTGATTACAAGGGCCCCTACCATGGGGCCCCTGGCTTCTGGGGGGAGGGGAGGGGAGGGGGCGTGTTAACAGCCTTACAGAAGGCCCTCTGACTAGGGAGCGGTAGCATGGTGGGATGGAGGCGGTTAACCTGCCTGCTGAGTGGCCCCCAGACCAGTGTAGCAGTGTAAGAACTTGACCAGTGTAATCACTCCCAGGGAAATAATGACTTTCGTCGTTCTGGTCTCTTCTGATGTGAATGTACGTGACATCAATAATGACACTCCAAATAATAAATATTTGAATTAATTTGAGAAAGTTGGTGTTAATAACAGTTTTTTTCACATTGGAGAACTTGCAATGCGTAAATCAGGGGGAGAGACCTATCTTTTCCCATGGTAATAACCTGGCTGCTGAATAGAAATGGGATGATTAGCAAAAGTGCTTTGATTTCGAGCATGAATTGTATGACATTCAAACTGCACTTTGTATTATTATTATATCTCAAGTACAACAGCCAAAACAACACTTTATTCTATTAATATAAGGGTCAAGAGCCCAGCTAAAGCACACACTGACCACTGTAATGGTTGCTGTAAAAACTGTGATTTTCTTCTTTGTTGATTCTTCTTGTTAACACCAGGTGTCTTCAATAATGGTCAATCATCACTCAGTTAATCACCTAATTATCGAATAAACTGCAGTGCTTCTTGTGTCCTATTTTACAGCACTCTGTAGTATGCATACTGAGCAGTGTTAGTTTCATTGTTTTATGTGGGCTGACCCATGTGGGGCCAACATGGAAATTGAGGACAAAACTGGCTGGGCCCCAGTTAGAGAGCCCAGGTGACACCCATCTGGGCCCCCCACATAAGTGTGCTGGCTGGGCAGTGTAGAGCCCAGCCCACCGGCTGCTGCCAATACACAGTCTATGGCTGCTTCGCACAGGTTATGGAATGTTGCTAATATTCGGATTAAAGATTCTAGGGTGTTATTCTACTCTAGGAAGTTCTGCATACAATATATTGTTTTAATGCTATTTTAATCCATGTTAGTGTACCAAATACATTGCCGATTTTATCAGCAAAATAAGCTAGATCATATTGCTTAGTTGATTTTTTCTTCTCATGGCGCAACGTGTTTTTTTTTTTTGTTTCAATTTGTATTATAGTATGCTTGCCCTCCTAAATCTATATGGCATAAAGTAAAAGAACGAAAAGTAATGTAATAAAAGTACTCGCAACTCGTTTTGCCCAGGGGCCCACACAACCCATAATCCGTCCCTGATAAGAGCCATAAAATTGCAAAGATTAAAGTCTCAAAACCAAAGAGATATTCTTTATAAAAGTTGAGTCAGTTCCACACGTGTGTCACTGTTGGAAATTTAGCATAACACCACCCAAATGTTTGCATAAAGAAAGAAGGCTTTTAACGATAATGTACGGTATGTGGAAAATAATGTTGTTTTTTAACCTTACACCACCAGATACACATTGTTTAAGACCAAGTAATGTTATTCTTAGCATCATCATTTGACCCCTTTAAGTTTACTCCCAGTGTCTGCTGGTGGACTGTGGTTGGCAGTATTCTGACCTGGTTCTCAGACGTCGGGGGAATATCTGCTGTTTCGCTCTAGTTCCTGCACAGACCTGCTTTTACATAAATAGAGTAATGATGCTATTAAAAAGCTGAAGATACAAACGGTTTCTAAAATGGTTTGTGCTTGATTTTTTTAAATCTTTTTTTGTGTGTGTGTGTGTGTTGCAGGCTGACAGCAACAGCTTGAAGAGCTTCCTCTCCGCTGCTCGGCTGGCTCACAGAGGAAGTGACACGGACTCTCTCCCGCTGTCATCTCTCGGCCCGGCACGCGCCCGAGATGTGGAGAAACCCAAGAAGAAGCTCAGCATTCTGTCCAGGAAGGACTACCCGCTGGCGTCCAGCTTCCCGTACTCTCTGGAGCAGCTGCAGGTGTCGTACTGCAGACTGACCCGAGTGGACCTGCGCATGCTGACCCTGCGAGCGCTGCGCCGGCTCGACCTCAGCAACAACCACATCAAGAAGCTGCCCTCCACCATCGGAGACCTGAGCTGCCTCGCCGAGCTCATCCTGCACAACAACCACCTGGAGAGCTTTGGAGACGTCCTGTGCTCCTCCAGCCTGCAGACGTCGCTGCAGCACCTGGACCTGAGTCAGAACCAGCTGCAGGTCCTTC
Source organism: Enteromius mattozi (assembly GCA_032359235.1). Taxonomy (NCBI): domain Eukaryota; kingdom Metazoa; phylum Chordata; class Actinopteri; order Cypriniformes; family Cyprinidae; genus Enteromius; species Enteromius mattozi. Next base: position 218,411 of record JAUMHE010000023.1, read on the forward strand.
CCGCTCGCTTCTGTCAGCTGCAGCAGCTGGTCAACCTCAAGCTGGACCACAACAAGCTCCTGCGGCTGCCTTTCCACATAGGACGTCTCTCCAAGCTGCGCTTCCTGTCTGCTGCTCACAACCAGCTGACCGTGCTTCCTGCCAGCTTCCGAAAGCTGTGCCTGGAGAACCTGGACCTGTTTGGAAACCCGTTTGTTCAAGCCAACGCTCTGAAGCACACGATCCGGCTCACGTTCCCGCTGAAGCTGCAGGAGCTAGCGTCCCGCACCGTGGTGGAGCTCAGGTGAGGCCCGTCTAGCACCGCTTCAGTAAAAAACTCAACAAACTGCTTCATTTAACAGTGGTTTACTGAATAAAATGCTCTTTCTTAATAAATTCAATTATTACTTTTCTTAAGGATAACAATCTACCTCAGCTTCTGCTGTAAACTCTAGGGACGCTTTAACATTACTATAAGGTTACGACTAATAACTTCATATTAGTGCTGTCAAACGATTAATCGCATTCAAAATAGTGCAGTGTACGGTGGCTGAGAGGTGCAAAACAAATCACAATTCTGAAAACAAAATAATAAATTACAAAAGCAAATGCAAATCTAAAAAATAAAAAAAATTGGGAAATTGTTATTGGGAAAATTAAACTGCAATTGAGTTATATCAAACGGCATTGAGGGTTGTTTCACACTAGCACTTTTGGTGCGCACCCAGGTTTTGGAGTTTAAGTTCGGTTCCTTTGCATGATGAACGTTGTCTTCTGACCTCTCGTGCGCACCCGCACACCAGATTCCGCGTTAAGGGTCGTGCCTGCAGGTGTGCGACTGTACACCCTGTACCAGCACTCAGACTGACCTGAGATTTTCCCCCCGTAAACATTTCAGCAGTAAAGTATAGTCCCGTGTGTATGTGGTGCAGAAAAAGCACTCATTTTGCCGTCACACAAGACATGTTTGAACTCCTGATCCACGGCTGTTTACCACAAACACATTTATCCATTATTTTGATTTCAATTCTAAACATTGTTACCCAAATCCTGTTGTTATGAGTATTTATATACATACATGCACACAGCTCTGGAAAAAAATAAGAGACCACTGCAATTTACTCCTAAATCAGTATCTATCTGAGTATTCTAAGCTCTC
>JAUMHE010000023.1:243004-261524 GCA_032359235.1 Enteromius mattozi
TTAACTGATGGACTGGAGTGCTGTGGATTATTCTGATGTTTTTATCAGACTCTCATTCTGACGGCACCCATTCACTGAAACTATTCCTTTAATGCTGACCTTCTTTAATGGATGCTGGTGCTCAAAGTTTAAACCTATGTTTCTCCTCGCGTTGCAGGAAGCTCTAGGAAAAGGAGAACAAAAGGGAGAAGGAAAAGTTGAGTCTGTTCTTGCTGTGATCCTGTTATTCCGCTGGATCTCAGCGGACCGGATGAGATCAGAGTTTCATCTGCAGAGGTGCGACCGATGGCCTAGTTGGAAGAAATACACACTGTACACTGTGTATTTGAGTTTGGCTTAAAGAAATGTATTTTTAAATGCTAAATCTTTAGATTTGACCAAGCTGTTTTAAATATTTGCACACTGTAAGACACACCAAAACTTTGTTTACATATGAGTGTGGTTAAGAGAGGGGAAAAAATGGCTGATTATGGATTTTTGCTGTTTCTCGAAACCTGTTAACTGTTAATATTGCTCTGAATGTAAACTTTATATAGCCTATTATAAAGATGTTTGGAATTGATACTGGGAAGTATTGGTATACTATGATATCGAAAATATTAGTGTAATAAAATTTCTTTGCAGAAATGATTAGATTATATTTTGTGCTTGCAGTGGTTGAGCTGGACTGTTTGGTATCTTCTGTGTTTTCATCAAGAAAATCTCTAAATTATATATAAATAAAAATGTGCTAGCAGTGTTGCTGTTTGTTCATTGACTCTCAGGCTTTATTGCAATCTGAAATGCATTAAAATTCAAATTAATATTTGAAGATGCTGCAATTTCTGGCGTTTCTTCTTCTAAACCCCGCCCCCAAAATGCGTGTCAGCCAATCCCAAGTTCGCAATTCAAATGATTGACACACTGATGGCGCTCTCCCGACTCTTCTGCTTCTGTGGAACACGTGATAGTTATTAGACCAAAACAAGGCTTCTCTCTACTAAAACACAAGGTTTACTCTTTTCCTCCTCTTCCTGTTACCTTCTGCGCTTGTGGACAGCGTTATGTCCTCATCCCTTTCATTTCAGGGTCCATGAACTGAATTGATTACTTGCGTAAAATCAGACTTGATTGTATCAGCTGATGTTTTATCACATGCACGCCTAAAAAGTTAAATGAAACCGATCAATAGCGCATTGTAGTAGCTTAGTAACTCAATAATAGCGCATATTATACTGCGCATGCGCTTCGCCGCCAGGGGGCGCTCCGCGGCTCACAAACCCGCGTTCAAATACAAATAAAAATATTTGTAGTGAAATCTTCCATGTCAACGACCTCAGGTATTGGTTAGTGACATACAAACGAAAATCTATATCAGCAATGAAACATTAAAATGTGTTTAAGAAATGTCTCCTCTAGTACGCATCCTCGACTGCGGTTGGTCTCTTCTATCCTGCGTTGAGAAAAGTAACACTGGTCACGTGACGACACACGCTCTCCTGCAGCGGTTTTGAACATTTACACCGAAGCAGATCAACTTTACAGACTACTGAAATTACTGTTTGAGTAGTAATAATTAAAATAGCAGAAGTAATATTTATCCTAATTCTAAAAAGTTTCACTCCGCTTACGTCACCGAAGCGCTTTAGGGATCCGGATCATTTGATTCAGCAAAAGGAACCGATTCTTTCGACTCCCGAAATGGCTTTCAGGCGTGAACTGACTCAAATCGTTCGCTTAAAGGAACCGACTCGCAGAACCGACTCGTTCGCGAACGAAACGTCCGTTTCTCCGCGCCCGGTAACGGCTGTCAGATTCATTCCTCACTGGACACTTCAACATGTCTTTGGGCTGGTCAGCGAACGACCACAAGAGCTACGCGAACCCGCCGTTCGCCGCCGTTAAACGGGCGAGAAACGACTCAGGGAACAAAGTGTCGGTGATTCTAGGAGCGCAATGGGGAGATGAAGGCAAAGGAAAAGTTGTTGACTTATTGGCGACGGAGTCTGACGTCGTGTGCAGGTGTCAGGTAAAATAACGGTCAAAAAGGAGACATATACCTTCATATACCAATAATAAACAATAGCAGCTTTAACCAATTCGACTGTAATCTCGTGGAATGCAAATAATAACATGCAGAACATTTGTAATTTATTTTAATAAGTGGTTTTTATATCTCTTTAATATTAATAATGGATTTTAATAATGTTCTAAATCACTTTTTGAGTAATTACATCAATAAAATAATACACTGCATTGCTAGTACTACTGCTAATAGGCTACTAGCCGAATAAATGAGTTATAAAGTATTAATTTAATATCATTACCATGTATAGTAACCATACCATCTGCATAGTTTATGGGTCTCATGAGCTTTTTGGTTAATATTTAGGATTTTAACTCGTTATTGTGGACAAAAATGTCGTATATCGTGTTTATGCAATGTTTATTCAGCTGAACATGTATAAAAAATACCAAAATAAGTAGTAACTGATAAATATAGTTTTTATTTTGCAGCAAGCTACTGTTAAATAAAATTAGTTTCATTTATGAAATGATATCTACAAAAGAAGAAATATATAGGCCTATATATAAACTTTTACTTTTCATTCATTTTCTGCGGTACAGAATCTACTATATGCATGTCTGTTAATCTAATATATATATATATATATAAACTTGATTTATTTGTTTATTTTCCAAATCTCAAATTAATAGTATAAAATCTAGAATTCTCTACTTATTCAATGTTATTACATATTCTGAATTGCTGTAATTCATCGCTCTTTATCAGTCTAAAATGAATCTGAATACGGGATGGAGTATTAGTTGAATGTTTACGGAGTCATCATCATTATTAGCCACATGCAGTGTTTTTAAATTTCCTATTATATGCATGTAGTATGAAGTATTCCTAGCAATCCCTGCGTGTGTTGCTGTGCGAGTCTGAATGTCAGTCCCAGAATTCCTCCTGCCCTTCACTGAACCTGGGTCACATTCCCAGCGTTACTGGACATGTGAGAAGGGCACGGCGCTGGCGATACAAGCCCAATGCAATGCCTGTTGGAAATAAGCCTCGCTGGTTGGTGGATGGGGCTGGACACTTGGCTTCTCCGCTGGACACAGTGTGTCTGAGTAAAGGGCAAGTCGGCCGTCTGGATGCTGACAGAGTCACATTTCCAGCCCTCCCTTCCTGGAGAAAACAAGAGAGTAAATCTGGAGCGTGAACCTTTAAGTCGTTGGTGTCCTTTGACTGAAAGCGTCCTGCAGCTTCACAGAGCATTGCATGAGGTTTATGTGTTTTTTCTGTCACAGGGAGGAAATAACGCTGGCCACACGGTGGTGGTGGATGAGAAAGAGTATGATTTCCATCTTCTTCCCAGTGGAATCATCAACACCAAATGCACATCATTCATCGGTGAGAAGGAGAGTCACTTTGGAGGACAGATGGCGTGTTGCACCTCGCATATTTACTGAATGTGGAAGATTGTTTCCAAAAATGTTAAAAAAAATAATACATTCTCAGTATTGCAAGATAGAAAACCACAATTTTGTCTGAATTGCAGGACATAAACATGCAATTATTACAACAAAAAGGTCAGAATTGTTAGAAAAAAGTACAAGTAAACTTGCAGTTGTGAGATATACATTCACAATAATGAGAAAAAATATCTGATTTGTGATATCAGCTTTGGATTTAAAGTAAATAAGTCAAGAAATACATTCTAAATTTATAGAAAAAAGTCATAATTGCGAGATATAAAATCTAAATTTCAGGACAAATGTCAGAATTGTGAGATATAAACTTGGGATTCAGAGTAAATAAGTCAGAATTGCAAGAAATAAATGCAAAATTTAAAAAAGAATTGTTAGAAATAAATTCTAAATTTATAGAAAAAAAGTCGGAATTGCGAGAAATAAAATCAGAATTTCAAGAAAAACATCAGAATCGTGAGATGAACTTTGGATTCAAAGTAAATAAGTGTGAATGGCAAGAAATAAGTGAAAAATGCATAGAAAAAGTCAGAATTTCAAGATATAAAGAAGAAATTGTAAGAAATAGATTCAAAATGTCAGGAAAAATTGTGAGATATAAACATGCAGTTGCAAGAAAAAGTCAGAATAGTGAAAAAGTGCCAGAATCGAGCTTCTATACAGTATATTAAAGACAGCTTACCTCTTAAAGATTGAAGCACTGTTTTGCTTGCGATCAAACATGATGTTTTCAGAGACTAAAGCTGAATCTGTAGTTTCAGTAACGTGTCTTCATCTGCAGGTAACGGCGTAGTCATTCATCTTCCAGGGTTATTCGAGGAGATTGACAAGAATGAGAAAAAAGGTGTTTTTTGTCACAATTTACATATAAATACAAACATTACATGGTTTTTAGTGGCACAAATCCTATTGGCTAGATCTGATTCATTGATTATTCATGGCTTGATTCTGTGCTCAGGAATAATTAGTTGTTTTCTTCCATGATAAGGTCTGAAAGGATGGGATAAAAGGCTTGTCATCTCAGATCGGGCTCATATTGGTAATATAACTATTAATAACAGTGTTTTTATTAAATATAGTAAATACAGTGGAGGTGGAAAATACATTAAACAAATATGATCTTACGATTGCATCTGTCTGTGTCAGTGTTTGACTTTCATCAGGCCGTGGATGGACTTCAGGAGGTTCAGAGACAAGCTCAGGAAGGACAAAAGTAAGAACAACAGATGCATAAATGATGTAAATTTGATTAAAGGTATATTAATGTTGTATAATTGTTGTTTATTTAATGTTAATTGCTAGAAGACAACAAACACACTGCAGTCTGCAAATTTTAGTTGCAAGTATCACATATAACATCATATAAAAATAATAACACATTATATCTTAAACATAAATTTAATAAAAATAAATAATGTGTAACTACATAAAAAAAAACTTGCAAAAAGAGTGATGTTAAAAAGATAAAATAAAACAGCTTTTAATATTTAGTTTGACTTGTGTTTGTTAATTCTGTGCTTTTTTTTGTAGTTTTGTTAGTTTTATAATCGTGTTTATGTTCGTTCTCAGCATAGGAACAACTAAGAAAGGCATCGGCCCCACGTACGCCTGTAAAGCGTCTCGCACCGGCCTCCGTATCTGTGACCTGATGGCTGATTTCAGTGAGTTTTCTACCAGGTAAACCCTGTGCAGATACACTCAGTGTTCCCTCTCATCGCTGAGCAAAACATTTCTCTGTTGGGCAGAAATATCACCCACAGGAGACCTCTACAAAATAGTGTAACTCTTAACTTTAATGTGTTATTTAGATTTAATTTGACCTTTGATGTAAACAAATGATGGAACATTTTAGCTTACGTTTTTTCACAGTGCTGTGTTACCAAGAAATTCAATTAAAGTTTAAAACTTTCAGTGCAAACTACATGTGAATAGTATATTCTGGTTCTAAATCTATAGTGCATTCTCTATAGAGCATTGCAGTTATTTCACATTTACCAGAAGGCAATCAAATGGCTCATCTTGTGTGTGCACTGCATATTTTTTCTTCTGCACGGTTGCAACTTAAGAAATGTTTAGTGGAAGCATTACCATGATTACCATTTGTATAACCAGTTTTACTACAAATACAGTGGTTAAACTATGATTTAGTGTAGCAGAACAATAGTTAATGAGCCCTACTTACAGTGCTGCTCATATCAGAGCGCTGATGATCTGAAGTGTTGGTCACTCACTCCTGAAGGGTGAAGAACCTGGTGCAGCAGTATCAGTCCATGTACCCGGCTCTGAAAGTGGACGTGGAGGGTGAGCTGAAGAAGCTGAAGGTCAGTTGAAGGTCAGCAGATGCATGTGCTGTGTGATACGCTGCTGGCTCTAACCCGTGCCCCTTCACAGGACTACGCCGAGAGGATCAGACCGCTGGTCAGGGACGGTGTCTATTTCATGTATGATGCAATTCACGGGCCGCCAAAGAAAATCCTGGTGGAGGGAGCAAATGCGGCGCTGCTGGACATCGACTTCGGTGAGGATCAGTGTGTGTGTGTGTGAGACCGTGAGGTCACCATGAGGGGAAAAAGTGAATAAAAATAGGAAATGATGTTATCTGAAAGTAAAAGAATGCAAACAGGTTTTCTGTAAGGGGTATGTTTAGGGTCAGGGGAGAGAAGATATGGTTTGGTCAGTATAAAAGAAATATAAGTCTATGGAAAATCCCCATAATTCACAGAAACATTGTATGTGTGTGTGTGTGTGTGTCACAGGCTGGTTGTAAAAGGGCTTCGAGAACTTGGGATTCCCAAAAAGAGGGCTTAACGACTAGCAAAGTACAACACTTTGTCTGCTATCACAAGCAGTCGTCATATATAGACAGTGTTAACAGCAGCAACATGAACAAACGTTACTGTGCATGCGTGCTTTTCTGGCCCAAACTTAACTTCTGGTCGACTTCCACAAAGAATCAATAACAACAGTAAAGTCCCTCTAAAATAGATTACTTCTGACAACAAGCTAATTATGTTTGCTGCGTAAATCAGACAGGCTTATTAAAAATGCAGATTCATTCTCTGCCAGCAGGAGGCGCATTTAGAGCGGCAGAAATAGAGGTTTCTCTGTGCACAAACACTGCTTTATCAGGCATAACAAGCAAGATGAAATTAAACAATGACATGGAAATTTTTTCAGATGAATTAAACAAGTATAATGTGATTATAGCCATGGCTGTAATCTACTGTTGTGATCATGTGTGTGTTGTATGTAAGGAGGCCTGCTGGACAGTCTAATGTGTAATCAACTTATTCTGTCATTATGATCCATGTATGTCAGGAGGCCTGTTGGAGAGTAATCAACTTATTCTGTTATAATGAACATATGTTTCCTCAGTGAAAGGTATTGTATGGGGCTAAAAGGACTATGTTGAACACACTAGTCCCACTAGTATTTGTCAATATTTAACCGTAAAAAATATGAATTCTGTGTGTCTCTGTGTTAATGAATGGTGCAGATGCACGGTTTGGTTTACTACTCATACTGAAGTGCGCGTGATATTAACATCTGCCTTCTCACTAAATTATGACATAAATACAGTACATAAATAATATCTCCAGAATAAATGAATAAAAATAATAAATCCTCATATCATGTACACACAGAACTGTAAAGGGACTCACGGCAACGTGTCAAAATAAAAGTTCGGTTTAACTTGACATTGCGGCGTAATAAGCTACTACAAAAATTATTAAAACTTCATTTTAAATTCTATACAGTTAAATACAGTTCTTAAATTTAAATTCTTAAATTTTTAACTGTAATATTAAATCCCCTTTATTTTCCTAAAAAATTAAAAATAAATAAATAAAATAAAAATTAATTAAATTAATCTTTTATGCCTTAAGAAATGTAAATACACAACATTTTCTGAGGGGGAAAACTGTAAGGCTATTGTAAGAATAAATTAAACTTGTTTTTTTGCTTTCAGATAATTAGACATGCTAACACGGAATTTAGTAACAATAAAACAGAAGATTTGAAAAAATAGGACATTTCATAGAAACCTAAACATGTCATTTTTGTTAAACCTTTAATAAATTGTGGTTTCTGTGATGAAGGGACTGAGGGTCGAGCGGGGATCCAAATGCAAATACTTTATTCACAAACGTGGTCAAACACCAGCAAACAGTTCAATCCAGGCAAAGGCAAAAGAGTAATTCCAATAAACAGGCAAGGGTCAGGGCAGGCAGCAAACAATCAAAAAACTAGAAACAGTCCAAGGTCAAAAACACAAAGAAACAAGGAAAACACAAGGAACAAGGGTATGGCTTTGCAATAATCAGCGTATGAGAGAGGGTGAGGGCTTCTTTTATGCTAGACAGAGGGGAACAAGACAGAACCAACCAATGAGAATGAGACACATGAAACCAGGGAACCAATGGGGACACAACACACAGACAAGGGTGGTACATGACGTAACACTCCAGGGTGGAGTGCCCTCTAAAGACGCTCATGGGCACGCCAGCTGGCGATCGTGACATAGAAATGGAGGGCCAGATCCATGTGGAAGTAGACCAGGACCTGAAGCGTGGAGCAATGGCGGACCTGGACTGTGAAGCGGAGACAGACAGTGAATCTGTGGAGGACCTGGGTCATGGAGCAGAGGTAGTGGCACACGGGACCACAGCAGTGCAGGCGGGACAGAAGCCCTCCAGGGCGGAGCAGATGATTCAGAAGCTCTCCAAGGTGGAGCTGATGGCTTAGAGGCCCTCCAGGGCGTAGCAGACTATCCGGACGCCCTCCAGGGCAGAGCAGGTGGAACCAAGGAGTACCATGACGAAGTTGAAGGGCACCAGGGCAGAGCAGGCAGGACTGGAAAAGAGAGAACAGAGATATTAATGACGGCCTCATCGGCAGGGACAGTGCAGGCTGCAAGGTCGCAGGTGGTCTCTGTGGTCGGAACAGGGCAGGACGAGAGTTCAAAGGCGGCCTCAGAAATGAGTTCCATATTATCAAAATTTGAATTATATTTTCGAATTTAAAAGTCATCAAGTTTTTGGCTTCTCTCGTGAGGCCACAAGAGGGCACATTGCGCATAATATTAATATGGAAAATGCGATAAATATTTTTGCCAGCCCTAAAGCTGTAGTAAAACTGGCCCCTAATATTTATGTCCCTGTAAATCATTTCTTTTAAGTGTACTGAAACGGTGGTTTGTCTTCTCTGCAGGAACGTACCCGTTTGTGACGTCGTCTAACTGCACGGTGGGAGGCGTTTGCACCGGCCTCGGGATCCCGCCGGCGAACATCGGAGACGTGTACGGAGTGTCCAAGGCTTACACCACTCGAGTCGGGATCGGGGCCTTTCCCACAGAACAACTCAATGTGAGTCCGACTCAAACTGACCGTCTCAGCAGGGTTTTTACATATCTTTACAAATATTTATCTAGTTGCCATTTAATGTGCATGTGGTTTAACTTGATTAACAGAAATAGTTCAACAAAACAATTATTTGTTACTTGAAATTAAAAACAATTTAGCTAAACTAAAATAAAGTATGTATTTAGTTCATTTTATGATTTATCTCAGATTATTTATTTCAACTTGATGTATTAGCAATAAAACTTTAATAAACTTTAATTGAATATGAAAAAATTCAGCTAGTCGACACAACATTTTTCATTTCCATTTAGTTCAACTTTATATGCTAGAATAACTAAAATCAAAATCATAAAACATTATTTTGTTGCTTACAAAAAAAATACAATTTAACAGTTAAAATAAAACATAAATTATTAATTAAAGTTATTTTATTTCAGATAGTTGCCAAGGCAAGACTTTTCATTATTATTTAGTAAAACTAAAACCATGAAAACCTGAAAAAAATAAATAAATAAATAAAAAACTAACTCAAACTAATTATTTTAAAAAACTAAAATTATTATTATTTTTTAGGGATTCATTTTTCATTTCCATTTAGTTTAACTCAATATACTAAAATAATGCAATTAATCATTTGATAGCCCTAGACAAAATTTAAATAAAAATATGAATATAAATATATTTTCTTTCCTTTTATTTGTAATATTTAAATATTTTTGATATTTGTAATTAATATATTTATATATATATATGTATATATAGCAGAATATTTCTAGATGTAAAATACTGATATATCTATATAGTAATAGATAATATGAAGTGATTTATTGATAAAAGTATTCATCAGTGTATGTTTCTCTCTCTCTCTCTCTCTCCTCAGGCGGTGGGCGAGCTGCTGCAGACCAGAGGTCACGAGGTGGGCGTGACCACAGGCAGAAAGAGACGCTGTGGTTGGCTGGATTTGGTCATTCTCAAATACGCTCATATGATCAACGGATTCACTGCGTGAGCGCTTCGCTTCTGTATATGAGTATAATGTGAAATAATAAATACTGAACTATAATAAATAGTATTTTTAATACTTAATGCATTATGCAACAATTAATATACAATAAACAGGTGCACATTTGCCACATTTTTGTCACATGACCTAGTTGTATTGCATGTGTACACCAGTAAGAGAGCCAGAAATAAACAGGCTGCATGGACTATATTGATTATATTGTTTTGTGTCTCTCTTCAGCATTGCTTTGACTAAACTGGACATCCTGGATGTTTTGGATGAAATTAAAGTGGGTGTTGCTTATAAGATCAACGGAAAGAGAGTCCCGTATTTCCCAGGTAAAACAATTCCTAGAAGTGTTAGTGTTGGGGAGTAACTAAATAAAACTAGTGACACTACTAACTATAATCATGTTTTTATTGTCTTATTGTGTTAGTTAGCTGGGTTTTTTTCAAAATAACCCATCTATAATTTGATTGAGATTAATTGGAATGCACAATGAAACAACATGATTTCTGAGAATTGTTAAAAACAGAGTTATCTGTTTGTGAAAATTAACTCTCTCTCTATATATATATATATATTTTAGTGCTGTCAATCAATTTATCATTAATTAATGAAGTAATTAATTTTTGTTATGTATGAGTATGTACTACTATGTTTATTTATTATGAATATATGAATACACATGCATGTATATATTTAAGAAACATTTTACGTTTATCTATTAAATGTTTATATATGACATTATTTATATCAATATTATGTATACATGTAAATACAAATATATGCAAGTGTAGCTTCCACAACATTACTGGCTCATATATTTATTTGTATGTTTTTGCCAAGCTTAAATATTTCAAATCTTATTCAAATGTGCGTCATTAAAATAATGATAAAAATATATGAATAAATTGTTAAATACATAATGAAATAATTAAACACATAAATAATTGCATAAATAAATATATAAATATTTATTCATTTATTTATTTCAGTTCATTCATGTATTTATTTATTTAATTATTTATGTATTCATTTATTTATTTATGTACAAATTTACTTATTCACTCATTTATTTATTAATCTACATATTTATTCAATGAATCAATAAAATTATTTATTTATTATAAATAAATTATTTATTAAATAAATAAATGAATACACAGATAACTAAATACATATATAAATAGTTTAAAAAAATAATAATAATAAATAAATATTTATTTCTGCATTTATTTTATATATTTGATTTATTTATATATCAACTTTGATTTAATTATTTATTTTTGAATCATTTGGCCCCCCATAGCTTTGAGATACAACTATTAATGGTGCTATGCAAAATAAAGTTTATTATTATTAATATATAATATATTATTATTAATATAATATTATTTTTTTTGTAATTTAGCTTATGAGAAATTATTGGTAACTAGCTGAGCATAAGTTTTATTTTAGTTTAGTTATTTTATTTCAAATAAATGCATATATATTTCTGTAAATCTCTCTACTTTCAGCCAACATGGAGGTTCTGCAGAAGGTGGAGGTTGAATACGAGACGTTTCCGGGATGGAAGACGGACACATCAGCTGCCAGGAAGTGGAACGATCTTCCTCCTAAAGCTCAGAACTACATCCGCTTTGTGGAGAATCACATCGGTGTTCCTAGTAAGTCCTTAACGCTGATGAAGTGCATTATAACACCCTCCTGTCAGTCAAACTCACGCTTGCGTCTCTTTTCTGCAGTTAAATGGGTCGGCGTAGGAAAATCCAGGGAATGCATGATCCAGATGTTCTAGATTCCTACCCACAATCCTCCTGAAGACTCCCGATGGTACTGGTTGGCATTCATTAAGCTCTCTTAACTTGATGGAAGATCACCTCTGAATGTCCAGGCGTTATAAGCATCATGTATTGGTCATCATCCATCGATCTTAAAAAGTGGCGCTATTGTTAATGTTGAGTATTTGGGATTCAAATGGCATTTAAACATGTTTCCAGTGAGACACATAAAGCAAACCCCCTCAAACTGTGCTTATTTCATTCTTTTGGTTGTGTGCATTTCATTCTCTGCCCACAGAATAAGATCATGAATGAATGTCTCTCCATTAAAAGAGTTTTTCCTTTGTGCCGCACTGGTTAAGCAGGCTTGTTTCCCAGCGTTTTGTCTGATGTCAGATATAATTAGGTTAGAAGCTCCATTAGCTGCGTCAGAAATAGATTGGGACAGAGAACGCTGTGTTCCTCTCATCTATGCCAAGATGATCTGGTCCCAGAGGAACCGTAGGGCCTTCACAAACACAGACTGACTAGAAAAACTCCCATCCACGAGCCAGTCATGACTACAAACACTACAGGAATAAGAGAAACGACAAGTCAAATAATCAGAAAGTGGGTGGAAATAAACTTTTTAAAATGTTATTTTTTTATTTTTATTTTTTTACATTATTTATGTATGCTGTTGAATATTACTTAGTATTGTTTTTATTTTTATTAATTAATATTTTATTTACACATTATTTACTTTATTATTTTATTATATTTATTATTAATAAAAAAAAATTATTTATACTATTAATAATTATTGTTTATTAAAATGAAATGATTATTATTATTTTATTTGCTTATACTGTTTATTTTTATTATTTATATTACTACAATAATGTATTATTTATTACTTTATTTGCATTTATTTTATTTATACTATTAACTATTATTTTATTATTATTAATTATTTGATTTATTCTTTTTAATGTGTATTATTTATTATTTTCTTAATTAAATTATTATTATATACATTATTTATTTTATTTGTACTATTTATTATTTTTATTCATTTATTCTGATTATTTTGTTTTATTTTACAGTGCCCCCAAATATCACACATACAAAAAGTACACTACAGGAATAATGTAAAGGTCAAGTCAAATAATAGACGGGGATGTAAATAAACTTTTAAATAATTAAAAGAAAGTTAATTCATTGGTTTTGCACCCAAATATTACATACATCACATGTAGAAATGTATTGCAAAGCCCATATTTGTCAAATTTATGCCTTGATTTGGCATACCTTTTTCAATCCAAAACCACTTTGAAGTGTATTCAAAGTATATCTTTCATCTCTCCATGCATTTCCTGAGAATAAAACAAACCCATGCCTTTAGCATTGCTGTGCTTCAGGATTGAACTGCTAAAACAGCAGATGTAGAGCTGAAAGTGAATATATGCAGTCTTTTATTCTCGTAAGCAGCAGCTGCTGTGTTTCTCCTGATGACCGGCGGGGGGCGCCGAGCGCGTCCTCGCGTCTGTGCGCGTGCAGCGGATGAAGAAGAAGCGGGGTCCTTAAAGCGCGGACGCGTGTTTTTCTTCCTGCACTTTGGCGCTGTTTGTTTGTTTGTAATTGCTTTATTTTTCGTCCTCCGTCGCTTTAGCTGTCGTGTTTTATAAGCTGTCGTTTTTAAAATGCCCAAGCGCTCTTATCCGTTCAGCGAGAGCTTCTCGTCGCAGTATAAAGTCCATGTTGGTCAGAAAGAGATCAACAACTGCGGGGTTTTCGGACTCAAATACAGACAGGAGATTTATGGTGAGATATAAACACGTTTATTACATTCATAACAGCGTTCGAGGTTAACTATCAAGTATTAACTAGTATCAGGAATGATTTATAATTAAAACTATTACTGATAATCAATGAAACGTAATGCTAATATTACTTACTATATCAATTAATCCAATTAATAATGATACATTTTTATCAGACGGTGTTAATATCATCAATTTAATCGAAGATAATTGGTCAGTGTTTGTTAGTTTAATTGTGTCATTAAAACCGTTCCTGATTGGCTGCTGAGATTATGTTACACCAGTTACGTTTCAACAATTAAAAGCGAAGAAATGTGTATAAAGATGTAAAATAACTTTGTATGTTTTATTTTAGACCATTTAAACTGATTAGTCTTACCCACAGGTTATTAAATATATTAATTACACGTAATTACTCAGTTTCATTCTGCGTAATCAATCTTGCTTTTGAAATATGTTGAATTACATTAAAAATAAGGTTTTATTTTTAAATGAAGCATTAATTTATTAATATTTTTTATTTACACTTTTATTTATACTATTAATAATTATTTATTAAAATGATAATTATTTTACTTGCTTATACTGTTTATTTTTATTTATATTACTACAATAATGTATTATTTATTACTTTATTTGCATTTATTTTATTTATACTATTAACTATTATTTTATTATTATTAATTATTTGATTTATTCTTTTTAATGTGTATTTGTTCGTTTTTAAATTATTATTATATACATTATTTATTTTATTTGTACTATTTATTATTTTTATTAATTTATTCTAATTATTTTGTTTTATTTTACAGTGCCCCCAAATATCACACATACAAAAAGTACACTACAGGAATAACTCGTAATTATGTAGTTTCATTCTGTGTACTCAATCTTGCTTTTGAAATTATTGAATTACATGAGAAATATGGTTTTATTTTTAAATAAAGGATAAACTTTTTGTAATAACTTACTTGTTTGTTTTTTATTTTTATTGATTCATATTACCAGCAAGTTAGTTTTGAATAATATTAGTTTTCTGGGGGATTTTGTCCTGATTACTCCTCCTCACGTGATTTGTTTGTTTGTTCTTTTAATTAGAAAAGACCAGAAACCTGCTGTTTAATGGGACCAAAGCTATGATGGGTCGAATCTGGAAGGCGGACGGAGCTGAGAAGGCATCAGACGAGCTCGTGTCTGATCAGACGGCTGGATCAGTGGCTCCTGGACATCAGACGCTTCTCAAGGGACAGACACTCATCGGGCTTGATGGACGCCTGCAGAGAGCCACCGCTGCTGCTGCTGCAGGTGAGTCCAGAGCCAGGTGTCATCCCTTCAGTGGGAAATCACTTATTTGTGCTTGGGGCTGGGTATCATTCAAAAAACATCAGATACGATACCTTGAGTTCAGTACCGGTTCCTGAACGATAGCTTTTTTGATACCAGTTTTATGAAATCAGTTTTAACAAAATTACATTATCTCAAAAAACTTTCTTTTTCAGCTTGTTGACATTTCTTCAGACTCATCTGTTATGTATGGAAGCCCGTTTCCGCCACTGTATAAAAAATTAAAAAAAGGTTATTCGACTTTTTATCTCACAATTCTGACTTTTTTTTTTGTTCTCAGAATTGCGAGATTTTTCAGCGTTACTGAGATGTACTTGCCAAAGACAAGACGTGTCCATGGACTGTAGGATGTGTATTCTATAGCCTGTAACCATGGAAAAGATCAAAGAAGATTATTTTCTGCGCGGTTTCACTAATAGAGAAATCTTAATTTTATTAGAGGAGTCACACAACATAAAGCTTAGTTTACGGACTCTTGAGAGAACGTTACGCAGGAATCATTTATGACGAAGACACAATAAAACAGATGAGGCTGAAGTGGCATGTTTTATAGATCAGCTGTTGGCTGTCCAGCATTATTACAGACAGAGAGACTGTCCGTCAGTTGATGCGCCTGATGGATGGACGAGGAGTTGATCTGCGTGCTCACGGTCGTCTACGGCGACGCATGTATAACAGTCGCGGGTCAAACTATGTGTGGCATATTGACGGATATGATAAGTTAAAACCTTACGGAATATGTATAAATGGATGCATTGATGGGTTCTCCAGAAAAATGATCTGGCTTGAAGCATACAAAACGAACAATGACCCAAGAATCACATCTCGTGGTTTCCTATGGTACTTTGCCAGAAAGAAAGTGTCGCAAATGAAGAGAAAAAAAGTTAGAATTGCGTGATATATACTCACAATTGCGAGAAAAAAAGCCAGAATTCTGACTTTATAACTCGCAATTCTGACTTTATAACTCGAAATTCTGAGAAAAAAAGTCAGAATTGTGAGAAAAAAAGTCGCAATAACCTTTTTTTATATTTTTTATACAGTGGCGGAAACGTAATTTTATTTAAATATACACAGTATATACATATATATATATATATATATATATATTTCTTTTTTTCATTGTTTTGTTTTGTTTCTGACCCTTCATGCTTTAAGTGTTGTTTTCCATGTTAAAAAGTCCATGCTGGTTTGATTTTCATAAAATTCTTCTGTATACCATTAAGAAGGCACATTTATTCACTCGTAGGGACCTTTTTCTTCCATATGTTGGTTGTGTTTAGTTTTTGAAGGCATCCATTCTTTCATGTATCTTTATCTCAACTGCAAATGAAACAGCTTGTGTGTCCATCATTTGAATATCCTCCGTGGAGTTCAAGCCAGGTGTGTCCAAATCATTATACTGTGGCAATGGCTCCCTCCTGTGCCATTAGCATAGAGAGAGAAGATGCTTCCAAACCTTTGAAGGACGAAAAAAATGAGAACACTGGAGAATGCTGAGGTGATGTGATGGACGACAGAGAGACAGCTGAATTATGAACAGAACAGAAGTAGTGGACATGGAGGAAAGGGGAATGAAGAGTGAAACCAGATGAAAAGCGAGAAGAAAGGATATGTGCTGAATGAGAGCAGAAAATAATGAGATGAGAGAAAGCAGCACACATGTGAAATCATTATTCTGAAGGACTTTTTTACAGGGACTGTTCAGCAGGCTGTGATTTTTTTTTTAACAGAATTTTGTAGATCTTAAAAAAGCTGTGCAGCAGGGTTTGCTTGCCAAGTGCCAAATGAGAGTTAAAAACTGCCTTTGGCAAATCATTGGAGTGACTCGCCAGTTGGCTGAAAACTTTATAATGAAATGCAACATAATATACGCTTTAGGTGATGTAACTAATGCAAATCAAGATAAATAAACTATCTAAAGGAGCTGGAGCTGATGATTAAGAGCCATCTTTGGTAACACTTGTTAACTACTAACTTTGACTTTTCCCTCAATACGTTTTTAATTTGTGGCTTATTAATAGTTAGTAAGGTCATTGTTAAGTTTAGGTATTGGGTAGGATTAGGAATGTAGAATATGGTCATGTAAATAAGGCATGTGCTTAATTAGCACTAATCAATGGATAATATTCTAGTATTATGTATACTAATAGGCAACTAATTGGTGTAACTGTAAAATAAGTGTTCCCCAATTTCTTTATTTGTTTATTTTAATTTTGACTAGCCCAATCACACATTGGTGGGCAGAGTTAGTGTAAATAGCCTCTGCCAACAAGGATTGGAAATATATATAAAAAAAAATAAATAAATAAAAATAAAATAATGTAACTATATTGCATGACCAGATTCTAGGCAGAAAATATCACCCACATAACCCATAAGTATTTTTATGAACTAATTTAAGAGTTAAGTGTTAATGAGGTCACTTGCTGAAAAACATGCATACAGGTATATCCACTACTGCAGAGTCAGTGTCACCGACTTCATTTCATAAACCAAAAAACAAAAAAGCACTAGTTTGTCAATGAATTATTAAAATGTTAATACAACCTTCTTAATGTTTTCCCTGTCACATCCATAATCATTACTTCTGCTGGTGTACTGTGGCAAACATTATGCGTTTGTTAGAGTGCTTAGTAGGCTATGAAGGCAATTAAGGGCTCAGTGCTATGATTTAAATGGTTTATTAAAAAACATGTGATTAGTCGACTAATGCTTAAAATGAATAACTACTAGTTGACTGGAAAAAAATTTAGTCTGGTTTTTTGTCCATTGAAGAACTAAAGAGTCTCAAGCAGTGCCGGCCCGTCCAACAGGCAATACAGGCGGTCGCCTTGGGCCCCGTCTTGCTTTGGGGGCCCCACGAACTAATATACGTTTTGCGCGTGCAGCGCGAGTGTACTTGTACGACTTTCAACACAGACACCATTAAACACGATACAATTCACAATGACGGCGAGAATAAACCCCACCATATTTTATTAAAAGAATAGCTCTGTATAATTCATACATAACAAATAGCTGAAAACTATAAGAAATACAAAATCAAATATATAAATAAAAGCGGAAAAAAGATTAGAAACATACACAGAAGCCAAAGCAACACACTTTGTTCAGCATAACACCTCCCGCATTTGATTTGGTCGGTGTCACGTCATAGCTGTGTGGGCGGAGTCGGCGCCTCATTGAAAAAACATAGTGTTGACCCAGAGCAGTGTACATAAAATAATTTCATATTGTGTCGAACTGTCCATATGGTATCTGTGACTTGCCAAATACGACCCAACGGAATGGCCAGAGGTTTAATTTCCCGACACTTTTTGTTTTCCGATTGAGTTTTCAGGCAAGAGACCACTTACTACAAGCCTAAACGTGACAGCTTCTGGAAGTAAACGCTGTCTTTTTGTTTTGCTTAATGTAATAAAGTGATAAAGACTAGAGTAAAAGTCTGTCACACTTTTTATTTAGATATATTAAAAAATAATTTTAACATAGGTAATATTAAAGTTCCACTGAAGTGCCTAATGCACATCATTATGTGGTGTGTTAGCCTATAGCCTAATCATTTTCACAAGTACACGCCGTAAAATATATAAAAATATCTAAAATATGAAAATATGCCTTACGAAAAATTAACCATGATTATGCTATCATAAAACACGTTTACTATAGGTGTTACGAAGCGGACAGACACAGATGGTGAGTATAACAAGAACAGTCTTTATTTAACAATCAATGTAAAACAGGACG
>JAUMHE010000023.1:284041-294041 GCA_032359235.1 Enteromius mattozi
ATATATAGCGGAGTCAAATTCACTCGATACATACAGAAGGACTAGATGCCTCCTGGAACATGAAAGCCTCCAGCTGAAAACGGATATTGTCATCCTGGGATCGAGGCACAAAGTGGGAGCTGGAACCAGTGATCTTGGCATCCACAAAGCACCTGGAGGAGTTAAAATAAAGAACTCCATGTCAACTACGGCATCAAGCCACCAGACCTTACACAGATCCTTACAGACAAAGTGGTTACAGGGAGTGAACTGAAAGATCAACTCTACAGCATCAGATCAAAAATTACCCATGATTCTCAATGAAGGAATATCTTGGAAGGGAGTTCACGTCAGGTACTGGGGTGGCCACACAGCTGTCCACAAACACACGCAGAGGAACATGGTTGTACACCTTCACGGACGCCTCAATATTAATAACGTCACCCAGGAAGTACACGTTTGAAGGCCTCTCATAGGACCAGTCATCTGCAAAAGAGAACAGTTTAGGTGCATCCTCGTTCATAAAAGCATGAGGCCTACAGAAACTGCACCTACCCAACATGAGCTTCAAGGAGAACAGCAAGACATCTTGACCAACCTCAGTTGACGCATAAGGGACCCAAGCTGGCATCAAGGCATCACTGCTTACATTCTGAAGCCTGCAGTTCGAGTAGGCACCCACTAACTGGTCTTCTAGTTGTGCCACCACAAGTAGCAACAAAAGTCATATGAAAAAGGTCACTTACCTTGGATAGTGGCATTGAATACCAACAGTTGCACCATCGGCACGAGTGATCGGAGTGTCAGCAAGTGCCTCAGGAGTATAGGTAAGAGAAAATGTGTAGACAAGCTCATCCTCAGTCATCTGTAAGATACTGATGTAGTTAATCAGGAGCAATAGCTAGGTTTTCAGCTGCCAGTTTATCATTTTAGAGTGGTCTTAATTATAAAAAAAAAAAAAAAAAAAAAAAAAGTTCCAAGACTGTTAAAAGGTTTAAAGAAGCCACAGATACCAATAAAATGTAAGAGTGGACTACAGAATGTCGATAAAGAAATTCTTACCATCAGCACGCTGTTGCAGTCTTGTAGTTCATACTGAAAGATGAGCACCTTAGAGTTTGGGTCCTGACCAACAACAGGACAACCTCCCAAAGTCAGACCAGATGGCTGGATCAGCTCACCATTGCTAAACAAGTCCTGCTGTACCTCCACATGAACCTGGCTCTCACTGCATAAAATAGCTACACTATTGGGAGTCACAGGTTGTCTCAACTGGAAGTCCACCGCCACCTCTCTCGGTACCTCTGGAACAGTGGGAAACCTCCAAGTCAAAGGCTTCAAAAAAGCCTGCATCAGCTGCTTCTGCTGAACATCAAGAGGATCTTGTGCAACTCCTTTGGAGGAAAGGATAAAAATAATAAGCCACTTAAAAAGTTACAAAACAATTCAGAAGTAACAACAAAAACTCTGGAAGCTGGACCTGATGGCAGCTTAATGCCCCTTGGACTGTATCCCAAACTGCTCCATGCGTTTGTCTGGTGAAACACCACAGTCACAACCAGCATTAACACACACTGCAGGAAGCCCATACTGACAAAATCTGAGCTGATAACCACCAGAGCTTGGCTTTGCCATTAAGTACAGCTTTGAATTTAGGTGGCCCCTCCCCTTTCAGATTGATTGATTACATCTGATTCATCTCTAGACCTGTAGAATTTATGCATTAGCAAATGAGAACATTCTAAAGGCTGGCTTTCTCAACCCTGGTCCTAGAGGGCCATTATTCTGCAAATTTTAGCTCCAACCGTAATCAAACACACCTGAACCAGCTAATTAAGCTGTTCAGGATGACTAGTCTGTGATTCAGTCTGTTTTTTTATGCCCTTCACTCACAAACTTCCCTCCGTCTTATTCACTTAGATGTACATCATTGATTACGTTGCATGAGTGCACACTTCTGGCATCACCCTTGCAATGGGCTGAATTGGAACAACCTTAGCCCTTGATTGCTTTGAATCTGCTATAAAGTTGCTTTATTGTTTACAGTTTTCCCCTAGCGAAATTATTTGGTGCAGCATTCTATATGTATATAGGTACGGTTAGGCTATTATAAAAGTAAAAAAAACCTAACATATTATATAGTTTGGGGTGGGGATAAGTTAAACACGATCATGTTGCATTGTGGTCTATAGAGTGGCCTGAAGTGTGCATATGAAGCAGACTCGCTCCCTCTGTCAAAATCGAGGGATCGAAGGTCTGTCCATATAAACTTCCCTCGTCCACTTCGCAAACTGGAACGCACTTTAAAATGGCAGTGGGGATTCCCCTGAGGGGAAGTGCTTAGGGAAGTTAGTAAGTGCGTGTCTAATAAAAGTGTCACGTCCCACACAAACTCGCGCTGAGTGAATCACAAACACACCCATAAGCCTTTTTTAAATTAGCCTGAGTGGTCCAATTTTTGTCTGGTGTTTGCCGTATAAGAGGCTTATTAAAATAAGGTATATACAACTCCAGTCTCGTCCTGAACATCCCAAAAAAAGTCCGTTGGTGCCTCAGTTCACTTGAGAAGTGGTCACTGAGCTGTCAATCATGTCACACTCCTGTTTTTAATATCACATAAAACAACCTAACTTACATCAGCTTGATGAAATCCACAACAAATGACAAAAACCCTGTTTGAAAAGAAAATTAGATTGTCTCCCGTCTTAGACATGGAGAAGGTGGGGTTTATGACCTATATTGGGATGTGATTGAAACAATAGTTTCACTTTTGGAGGACTAGTGTCGCTCATTTGGCTGAATAAGCATATCCACGGTTTATGAGAGGCTAACATGCAATATGCTGAAAATATCAGCTACTTGTTTGGTGGCAAAATGCCTGCAGTTTAAAAAAAAAAAAAAAAAAAAAAAAGCCACCATAAAGTCATGCACTTCAATATTTTTATGAATTTACCTCCCACAGAGACACCTTCTCTTTTAGTGAAAACTGTATTAGAAACAAAATGCTGCACGAGTGAGAAACCAGATCTCAAAGGTCATCCACTGGAATTCCACACATGTTGATTCTAAACGATATTTAGGGTTGAGTGAAGTCAATGATTTTATTTAATAACCCAATAACTACTGCATAAACCTATGTGTCAGTACAGGTTCTGAGAGTTTGGCATGCTAAATGCATGCCATTTTCCTGATTTACAAAACAAACTTACCAAAAAACAGGGGGGGGGATAAAAACTGTAAAATCAGAATCAATATTTTACAACCGGGAGTGCCTTACAGTTGATAGAGGTCTCCACTCTAGTCCAGAAGACGGTAAACAAGGTATATTGGGAAATTAAGGACTATGATCAAATCTAAACAGTTTCACATTTAAACAATTCTTCAAATTGAGTTCACGGTAGGTCTGTCTTTAAAAGGCTCATTAAATGGAAAGCAGAGCCTTTACTTCTAGAACAAATCAAAGTTGGTCAAATCAAGAAGAAAAACCAGAAACGAGAATGTTTTTCACCCCCATATTTATTGAAGACCAGATAAAGTCTTTCTTTGCGGTTGAACAGTTACAGGTTCCAATGAGGCCATGCCTTGCCACTGAACACCTAGAGGGGGATAATAATGGAAAAGTTAAAGTACAGCACTTAAAGCGTCAAAAGGCACCTTAAGCATTTATTAAAAACAAAAAAAAAAAAAAAAAAGGGAAAAAGCTACCTACCACCAAAGGGAGGAGATGCAGAAACTCCATCAGGACCACATGTTGAGTCACAGCAACTGCAAACCTGGTGGTTCCCATCAGCAGCAAACCACCTGCAACGATCAAAATTTTATATTATAATAAATATATAAAATATAATATAAATCTATCTGTCTATCTATCTCTCTCTCTCTCTATCTATCTCTCTCTCTATCTATCTATCTCTCTCTATCTATCTCAGACACAGCACCTTCAATGTGTTCTTAAGTGCTATAAACCTACCCATTGGCAAAGGAACAGGACTTGCGGAGAGCGTCACTGGGTGTAGAAGCAAGGGTGGCATTCAGAAGACATGTTATGTAGATCTGCAAAAAACACAAGATAAGGGTGAGGAGGGCATCACAAAAACCAAAGCAGATGGGTGTACGGAGTGTCAAATTCACTCAGTACATACAGAAGGAGTCGACCTCTCCTGGAACATGAAAGCCTCCAGCTGAAAACGGATCTTGTCATCCTGGGATCGAGGCACAAAGTGGGAGTTGGAACCAGTGTACTTGGCATCCACAAAGCACCTGAGGATTTAAAATAAAGAACTCCATGTCAACTACGGCGTCAAGCCATCAGACACTGATTCTTACAGACAAAGTGGTTACAGGGAGCGAACTAGGAGATTAACTCTACAGCATCAGGTCACCGCTTACCCATGATTCTCAATGAAGGAATATCTTGGAAGGGAGTTCACGTCAGGTACTTGGGTGGCCACACAGCTGTCCACAAACACACGCAGAGGAACATGGTTGTACACCTTCACAGACGCCTCAATATTAATAACGTCACCCAGGAAGTACACATTTGAAGGCCTCTCATAGGACCAGTCATCTGCAAGAGAGAACAGTTTAGGCACAGCCTCGTTCATAAAAGCATGAGGTCTACAGAAACTGCACCTACCCAACATGAGCTTCAAGGAGAACAGCAAGACATCTTGACCAACCTCCGTTGAGGCATAAGGGACCCAAGCTGGCATCAAGGCATCACTGCTTACATTCTGAAGCCTGCAGTTCAAGGAAGTACCAAATAAACGTTCTTCCAGTTGTATCACAAGAAATGACACTGAAGGTCACTTACCTTGGATAGTGGCACTGAATACCAATAACTGCACCATCTGTACGAGTAATCGGAGTACCATCAAGTGCATCAGGCGTGTAGGTAAGAGCAAAGGTATAGACAAGCTCATCTGCAGACATCTGTAAGAGATTTAATTAGTTTCTATGTGCTTAAAAAGGTTCAGGATGTTTTAGCAGTCAGGCCATATAACAAACACTTGGTTCAAGAAACCTTTCAGTGATCAATTCTTAAGTTTACCTTGAAGGAATGGAAGCCTCAGTGGAAGGTAAAAAGGTTTAAAGGAACTATAAAGATAAAAATACCTACCATCACCACACTGTTGCAGTCTTGTAGTTCATACTGAAAGAGGAGCACCTTAGAGTTTGGGTCCTGACCAACAACAGGACAACCTCCCATAGACAAACCAGATGGCTGGATCAGCTCACCATTGCTGAACAAGTCCTGTTGTACCTCCACATGAACCTGGCTCTCACTGCATAGAATAGCTACACTATTGGGAGTCACAGGTTGTCTCAACTGGAAGTCCACCGCCACCTCTCCCGGTACCTCTGGAACAGTGGGAAACCTCCAAGTCAAAGGCTCTGCTGAAAGCTGCAACATCTGCTTCTGTTGGAGATTAAGAGGGTCTTGTGCAACTTCTTTGGAGCCAGGACCCTGATACGGAGAATTCAAAAAATTCCAGAACTCTGGAGAAGAAACAACAGGATTCCCGGAAGCTGCATCGGGTTGTGGGTTCATGCTTCTTGGACTCAGGCCATGACTCAAACCACCCCAGGCATTCGTCAGATCAAACACAACAACCACAACCAGCACAAACAAACCTTGCAGGAGGTCCATCCTAACAAACTCTGGCACAATACTCTAACACACATCAGCGCTGGCTTGGTTTTTAAGTACAGCTTTGAATTTAGGTGGCTCCTCCCCTTTCAGCTCAATTGATTAACATTGATTCTCCTGTGAACCTGTAGAGTTTAGGCACTAATTGTCAAGAACATCACAAACCAATAGAAACATTCATATGGATTTGAGATTTTAATCTTTTTTTGCTCACAATTGTACAATTAAGAAGCAGTTTGTCTATTATAAAAAGCATCCCAGTTCACGAAAAGTACTCATTCATTAATCTCTTTTTAAAAGAGTTTAAAAAAACAAACAAACATAGGCTTATTGTCCATGTCCCCTAGAGTTAAACAGTTGAGTTTTACCATTTTTGAATCCAATTGCTGTAGCATATCTCTGGGTCTGACGGTAGCACTTTTAGCTTAGCATATATCATTGAATCTGTTTAGACCAATCAGCATCTCGCTCAAAAATGACCAAAGAGTTTTGATAATTTTCCTGTTTAAAGCTTGACTCTTCTGTAGTTACTGCGTGTACTAAGACAGACGTAAAATATAAAGTTATTTTGATGATATGGCTAGGAACTATACTCTTTGTTGCCGTACCGTGGCTGCAGCGGTATTACACAACATCATTGCGCCACAAGATCAGAGATTGGCTGATGATTATCATTTACCATCATAACTATTGTTTAATGGTAGTATATGCATGAATACAATTTGGTGCACATAAATGGGCAAGAAGGGAAAATAAATGTAGTATTACAATGGGCGTGACTAAGATGTCATCTCCAACTGTTCAGGTACAATAAATACACAAACCCTATTGTCCAATTTTTAGTCTCGGATGTTTAATAATTGCACCTTTTGTGTGTGTACTTCTGATCCCTGGAGTATCTAGAGATTCCACAGTAAAATAGAGATTCTTTAATACATTGCAGTAACATTTTAGATAAAAACTTTAGAAATATCAAGTCTCAGCATCTTATATTGACTGGTATGGTTTTATATACTGTATTGTAATTCTCTTCAAATCCATCCATGAGTCTTCCAACAATGCATTTTGATGCATCCACAAAACCATAACATAAAACATCGTGCCATCTAGTGGCTGCTGGGCTACATTGGATATTTACTTTAAATGATACATTTAAACCATAAAATGAGTTGATTTGCAGAATCAATATATTTTTTTTTTAGTATTTATGTAGTCACATTCTTACTAATACAAGATCTGTCAAAAGTATTAAAGTGCTTAATTATATTAAAATAAACCAATAAAAAAAAAAAAGGAAAAAGCCAATCAAATAATACTGCAAACATTTCAGAGTTTAAGACTGAAAATATAAAGATAATTACTAATTAAACTATATTGATAATATAATACATAATTAAATGATGTTACATAATATCGAGGGGTGAGAACCAGAAGGGTGTAAGTGACATTTTGGGAGTAAAGATAATCCTTAAAATAATCCTAAAATAACACTGTACTGAACATTAGTCAATACCATCATATCTATATTGTGTTAAAAAAAACACATTCACTTTAAAGCATGCAAAAGATAGAGACACAAAGCATTATTTAAACAATTTAAAATATTTATTTTCTGAATGAAAAATATAGTTGTTTACAATGGGATATAATTTAGCTCTTCTGACATCATCAGAACACGCACTCATGATGACGGCTGAGATCTCGCTCTACACAACCAAAAACACATGGGAATCATCCGGGGTAAACAGCAGTTTAACTAGCTTCAAATGCAATGTGGTTAAGAGTTAATAACACTTAAAATCAGCAATATAAACAATATCTGCTATTAATATACATGTATTCCAAAAAGCAGCTCTGGGAAGGGCTTTTACAGTCCAGTTTTCAGCTTTGTTAGTTATTGTCTTGAAGTTCAGTTTTCCAGTTCAGATGAACACTGATCATTGTCCACTCACATCAGCAAACCTCAAACACCGCAGCGCTTCGTCTACATCTAAACCAACAAAACTCAAAACATTATGAAAAGGTTGGTTGAGACAGACATTGTGCTTTTACAACCATGTACTCCAAAACACTTAAACGACTAGTATTGATGGATAAATGCTGATTAAACCATTGTGGTGAAGGAACTCAAACTGTGGATAATGTGCACAGTATAATGTGAGAAAGTGATTGTCCTTCACAACAAGAAATGTTTTATTTTACACAGTTTAACCAAAGCCCAACAAGGACACACTGCTATTGTTTTAGGCATCAGTCAGAACTGAATAAAGAGAGCGACTCTTACCAAGAACCTGATCATATTTCAGCCCAAAATCAAAAGAAAAACATAATATAATACATTTTTTATATTATAGCCTATTCTGGGACAATTAAACCTTTCTGCCATTTCTCCCATAACAATCTGCCCTCATTACGGTCATGTGAAATACATCGTCCTTTCTGCACACAATAAATTAAATTCAGTACAACAAATATTTTTAAATTGCGCTTCGCAAATGTATTTTATTACTTAAATGGCATGGCGTTTTTCCTTTGATTTTCATGGTGAAATACGACCTGAAAGTTTCTGTGAAGTTCACCCACAGCGAAATTTGGCTCCACCAAAAATTGGAGACTTTCAATTAAATGCATAAATCACACTAAGCGTATTGAACGGAGAACTGCAGGTGCGTTTGGGTTGGAAGCAGTAGTTCTCTAAAAAATTAAGATTTTCTAAAAATGTGTCATGCATCAGTGTCTCATCAATAGATGCTCTGCAGTGAATGGGTGCCGTCAGAATCGGAGTCCAAACAGCTGATCAAAACAGCACAATAATCCACAGCACTCCAGTCCATCAGTTCAAGTCTAGTATGGTGAAAAGCTGCATGTTTGTAAGAAACAGATCCATTTTTAACTTTTAACTCTCTTCTGGCCAAAATACAAGTCCATAATCCATAAGAATGCTTTCTTCAGTTAAAAATCAGGAGAGAAACCTGCACAGATCACAAGCCAAAACAGCTCTAAACAAATAAGTGGCTGGATTTTTGAGAGTTGCACTTTTCCACTAGAGGAAGCATTATTATGGATTATGGCCAGAGGTGACAGTTTAAAATGTAATGATGTTTTTTTTTTGTCTTCTCCAGATGTTAACTAATAGATGGAGTGAATTATTGTGATGTTCAGCTGTTTGGACTCTCATTCTGACGGCACCCATTCACTGCAGAGCATCTACTGCTGATATTTCTCCAAATTCTATACATTTTCATCAAATGTACATTTTTGGGTGAACCATTCCTTTAAGAACACGCAACAGCACCATTATGGTGGAATGTAGCATCCATCCGCACTGCTTCATCATAAATAACCTGATCGCAATTCAAACCACAAATTTAAAAAGGCAAAGGGCCTGATGACTTGCTATGGCACATTCTGCTCCTTCGGTTCCTGTGCAAACAGAATGGATAATGCAGCTTCACAGTGTTTTAAGACTCAAAGAACTCGATGTGCTGAAAACTCTTTGGTAAACCATCATAGCTGGTGTGTGTGAGATAGCGAGGTCACAAACCGCTCAAGATGAACCCGCAGAATTGCTGACTGCGGTGAAGAAGTCGAGTCTGTGACGCTTTTTGGTGTGTCGGGTTATTAAATGCTGGTGGACATGTGGCAAGAGCTGGAAAAATACAAAATCATCCCTAATGCAACAAGAAAGCGTTTCTGATTATTATACGTAGAATAGAGTTTACATATACAATTTTCAATACATACTGTAAATAGGTTGCGTCTGCGATCAGAAAATAAACCCTCCCATCTTTGGCTGCATTCAAACTTGAGATGCGTTTAATCGGGGAAACCCGTTTGTAGGGTTAAATCTCAAGCGACAACTTAACACTGGACATATTCATAATCCATCCCATGATGCAAATGGGTGAACATCACGAAAAGAAATTAGAAATTTTCAATACAATTTTTTTTGCATAACTGCACACCAAATCGAGGCTTTTCGTGAGATGCACCCATCACTATTTTCATCGCAGCTCGCTAAACCTTCATGCGTAAAGGAATAAAATCCACCCAGTATAAAAGAACCACTGCAGTTAAGCGTATCGCATTAAATAAGAGAGCTGCGTCATTGGCGTCTATGTACAGCAAAACAAAAGTGCTGGGACTCGCATCCGTGTACAAGCCCACAGTGAAATCTGTGAATAATACTGGTAGAACAGAGCGCGGCGCAGCGTCCTTCATACTCGCCCCGGCTCGTGTCTCGCCCCGTCACTAATACTGTGAGGAAGCTCTGGCGGGGTCCAGCGCTGGTCTCAGATCAGTCTGGAGTTTCTCAGGAACTGGATGAGCACTTTGTAAATGAAGGTGTACTGCGAGAGCGTCTGTACCATC
>JAUMHE010000023.1:295274-322710 GCA_032359235.1 Enteromius mattozi
TATACATGCTTTTGTGTAAATATATACACACTTTTTGCTTCACTATAAGAGTTTTTATATTATGAAATACATTAATACAAAATTAACATTTATTAAAATGACTAATATCTTAAAAAGTGTATTAAAAACTTGAAAAATATGAATCAATATGGAAGATTCACGCCCAACATTAACCTTTAAAAAAACAAAACAAAAAAAACCCACTAACTACTCCTTCACCAGTCAGCAGTCAAAGTGAAAGCAGTTCTCACCCGCTCATCATTAGACGCGTTCTCCGGGTCGTCCTTCCCTTCATCAGGCAGAGGCATTCTGGACAAGGTCAGGCCGTTGAGAGCCGCCATCTTCAGCGGACCCATCTTCTTGACCTCGGAACGTCCTTTCTTCATACCCTTCATCCCCGGAGCGAGCGATGGAGACGGACAGAGAGAGAGAGAGAGAGAGACAGAGAGTCTGAGGATCGTGTCTGAGACACAGAACAGTGCAGAAGAGCAGCAGAAGAGCAGCAGAATGCAGCCAGTCGGGTCTAAAGGCCTGTCGAGCGGCATTCTTCATCTCACACGTATAAAGTCAAGTGTTCAGCCTCACCCGGTATACAAATACCTACTCGACGTGGAGACAAAACGAAAATAAAAGCCACACAGCCTGGATGATGTGATGTTATTTTAAATAAGGAACTAAGTGTGTCAAAACACATTACATATTAAAATGAATAACAAGCATTAGGGAAAAAAGAAAACTAAAGAAATTGAATTAATACCAAAAGTCAGACAGGTGACAGGGATCAGAGTGATCTTAGTATTTTTTAATTAATATTATAATTTGATATTTGTAATTATTTATATTTAGGAATCATCTCTTTTTATTTTAATTAGTACATTTCTGCCATACTTATTCACACACATATTTATGACAGAAGTATGACAAAAATATACTAAACAGATGAATAAATATATATAGAAAACGCATTCTATTTATTTTAGTTTTTGCTTTAGTTATTAATGGAATGAGGTTTAGCATTTAGTTCCTGTTTAAACTGTTTAAATGCTTACATGTTGACTTAATGAACTCATCTGGGTGGCTACACAAAACAACGCCACCTTACATTGCGCTTATTGTGTCTCGGGTTAATTAAAACCCTGCAGCTTTGCATTTATCTGCAATCTATGTGCACGTGTCTACAATACCAGAGTAAAAATGTCACTAAAACATATTAAAAAAAAAAAAAAAGTAAGAGAAAACGAATTACACATTTTTATAAATACGTAATATTTTATACATTTATTTTTACATTAAAATGTAAAGCATAATAATAATAATCATCATTATTGTAAACTACAAAAAAAAAATTATACTAATTCTATGCTACACTACAGTTTACAGTAATATCTTTTATTTATTTTTTTTCCATCTTATTTTTCAGTATTTTTTGTGATTCTGATTCAATAGATTCACTTGAGTGTAGTTTACAAATCACTTGCATGTCCACAGTTCTGAAGCTGCTTAATGGTCCAATGACATACATTTATCAAATACATAAAACATTTAATATTTTAAATTAAAGCTTTCCATTTTGACTTTTGTAACTAGACAAAAGTGAATGTGAACCTTTTAAATAATAACAATAATATTTTGTTTTAAGTATATAAATGCCAAATATACAGTTCTTGTGTTATAATAAAATTGATTTAATTTAATAAAAAATAATAATGTTTTTATGCTACAGATTACAATATTCATGTCTAATACTCAGTCTTAGATCTTCTTCAGTTTTTCAACTTTTTTATGATTCTGATTCAATTCTGACATTTAAGAGAACAGAATAAACTTTAAAATTTTATTTTATTTTGACTTTGCAGCTGGGCTGGACTTAAAGCTTTACAATAATAAAAAAACATTATTATTATTATAAATATTTATAAAAATGCAGAATACATATTAATTATGCAAACATTACAATTCTACTGTTTAATATAGAATTATTGTATAATTATAATTAATAAAAAAATATTTATAATAATGTTTTTTGCACTATAATGATTTTACACTTCCAATAATATTTATGTTTTCATATTTTTCAAACGTTTAAACTTTATGTGAATGTGCAAGTAAACCTAAACCTATTCCCAAATGCGCATTTAACCGATTCTGACTCAGTTCTGATCTTCAAGTGAACTTACTGCTGGTGGAAGACCATCGATGTTCCTTCTGGCAGGAGGCACGTCAGAGACAGGTCTCTTGAAGACATCTCTCTTCTGTCTCAGGCGCCCCTGTCCGCTCAGATCTCCCTCTGATACTGAAGGTACCATGTGGCCGGGCTCTCTCAGAGGCGGCAGCTGGCCCAGGTCCTCAGATTTGCGGATGATGGGATGGGGCTGGTACGACAGAGGGCCCGTCAGGACCGTCTCCATACTGTGACTGAACGGATAAGCGGGCGGATCTACGAGGGGCCGTCCCATCGGCGTCATGTGATGCTCGGGACCGCCTACTGCATCCTGAGACTGGGGTGTGTGTCGGCCACTGTCGTCTTCAAACTCTTCCTCCTCACCGCTGCTGTGCACCAGCATCGTGGCATCGGACAGGGATTTTTTGTGGCCGTAGATAACATCCTCTTTCATGACTGCATCCTCAGGCTTCGTAACATCCAGGACGACGTTGATATCGGAGCCGGATGCTGCAGGCGGCATCACCTGGGCAACGGGGGGCGGAGTCTCAGCTGCAGATGCAGATACCTGGGTAGGTGACACAAAAATGTCAATAAACAACATTGAAACATTTTCAATCAAAATACACTGGATAATCAGAGCACACCTCGCTTTTTTTAGAATGTACAAATCGACCCATTTCAGGAGGCGGAACTTAGAGGAGAAACAACATGTAGAGCAGGGCCGCCTAACTCAGTCCTGGAGGACCGGTGTCCTGCAGAGTTTAGCTCCTAACCCTAATCAAACACACCTGAAGCAGCTAATCAAGCTCTTACAAGACATGTTACAAACTTCCATGCAGGTGTGTTGAGCTGAAGTTGGAGCTAAACTCTCTACTGTTTTTTTTTTTTTTACCTTAAACCGCATAAGCATTACACCAAATACACAAAATAAATGTTCTTTTTAGCAACATCATACGACCTCTTTAACATGCTGAAAAGCCTCACCTTCCTCTCCTTTAGCCTCATGCTCTCCAGGCCGTATGCCAGCCCGGCGATCTCGATGGAGTTGCGTTTGTGCATGTGAGGCCGTCGGGGCGTGACGAGCAGCTCGCTCACTTCCTGCAATGAGTGCGCCACGGGCAGACTGTCCTCCTGGAAGGTCTGCACCGAGTGATGGACACGGCGCGTGATTAGATCCGGGTTGCTGCTGCTGACGTAGAGATGGCGGGACAGGTCCGGTGTGCTGTTGGCGGGTCGAGGGTGAGGGTAGGGATATGGCGGCGGCGGCCAGTAAACCTGATTTCTGATGATGTTGGGCGGAGGATATTCCTGCGCTTGCTGCAGTTGGACGTTGGTGAGCTCGGGGACGCTGACAGCACCCACCACAGGCCGTCTCTCGGTGGGATAGGGGTACGGAGAGGGGCTGTGGAAGCTGTAGTTGAGGTGGAAGGGGTACTGGCCCGCGCCGTGCTCGCGGATCTCCGGCTGGCTGTAGACGAGCGGGTCGGGCCGGCTGTAGGCGTACGAGTTGCCAATGTTGAGGTTCCTCATGGAGTGGCTCTGGCGCTCGGCCGGAGGGATCATCCCGAGGTTCTTCTGCCTCATGACAGTCTCATAATCAGGCGTGGCACGGTAGGACGGCGGGATTAGGGCGCTGTGCCGGTGGGAAGGCACATAGTCAGGCCGCATGAGGTCACTTCCTGTGATGCTGGGGTTGGACGACATGGGCGACGGCTGCAGGTAGTGCTGGGGGTTGTTGAGGGAGCTGGTGCTCTGGGCGCTGTAAACACTGCCGTTACGGATCCGGCCATTGTATTCGTGCGGAGAGCGGTCCAGACTGGTCTGAGAATGGTAGTAGAAGCCATTCTGGTTGTTGATGTAAAGATTATCTTAAGGAAATGCAAGACATGTGCGTCAGTACTTGCTTATTATTTTGGTTTAGTTTACAAATAGCTACACTTTCTTACAGAAGCAAAATGATGGTCATTGCAAAACAGCATCACTCAGATGCAAAAATATGAAAAATAAATATATATATACACTTGTCAAAGCATTAATATTATAAAAGTTTTTTTTACTCCCTATAATTTTTCTTGGAAAAAATAAATGAATAAATAAACAAACAATGCTATTTAACTAAAGAATAAATCCATATATCATCGCAAAAATGTATTTCTTTTTCACTCAATCTTTTTATAATTTACCTTATTTTAACTACAAAATAATAAAAATAAAATAAAATACAGGAATGATTTTTGACTTACTGTCTATAATTTATTTTAATAAAGAAAATGAAACAATAATGACTTTTTAATTTAATTTTTTCTTTTTAATATCCACACTTCTACACTATTCATTGCAAGTCAGCATCATTATGAAGCAAACATATTGTAAAGTTTAATATTTATAGGTTTTTGATTGACGGAGTACAACTTTTCTTAAATTTAAATAAAAGTATAATAAAACAAATATAATACAAGAACGCTTCTTTTACTTAGCATTTTTGTCATTTACCAGTACAAACTTAAAATCAGGATAAAAAAACATTAAAAAATCCATAGGTTATTTTCCGAAAAAAAAAAAAAAAAAATTCTCACTTAAACTGTTTATATTTCTAAAATACTGTAGTATTTGATATACTTATTTAAATTAAACTTGTTTTAACTACAAAATAAAACAAGAATGATTTTCTCATGTCTTTCTTTCCAGTAAAATGTCATTAAACTTTTATTTCCTTTAAGATAATTAATTAGCATAGCGTGTGATTTGCTGTCTACAACTTATCTTGATTTTAAAAAATTATAATAAATGATTTTTGTCTTGTTTTCAAGTAAAAATATATAACTCTTAAATCAAGAGGATATCTTATTTATCTTGCTTTTAAAATAAATGTGCTGATTTAAGAATGTTTAGATATTATTTTTCTTTTCTGCAACGTTATAAAAGATCTTAAGTTGATTTGACACTTAAAGATTTGTGTCTTATTAAATTCTGTAATTTACTTTATATGTTGATTTAAGAATGTTTAGATGCAAAATACGAAGGAAAAAATACATATATTTTCACAGCTAAAATGGACAAAGCATTTTTGGCCCGTCGCTGATGAGAGATCTACCTTGTGAAGACGTGTACGATTCAGTGTAATGGCCATTAAAGTGCATCTGAGGTGGCATCATGTAGGGCTGCGGTTTTGGCTGCATCATAAGACAAAACAGAAGCAGCATTATTTAGATGGACATATCAACTCTGACCCCAAGCTGGGCAGCTGCCTTACTAGACTTTGAAGCTGAAGTTATACAAGCGCAACGTCAAACACTGGTTGAAAGATAGAAAGCATTAAAGCGGTTTAGTTTTATGTTTTTTATGCTTGTGACATTTATAAGGTTCCATTTTAGTTAGGATGTTGCCTTAAAAGGGAGCTACCTAGAATGTAGAGAGCCATGTTTTGGAACAAAGCTACAGTAAATCACATCAAAAACAAATGAGATCATGCAGAACCGACAAACTCCAGAAACGTCCCGCAGAACAAGCCTCATAGCAAAACTGTTGTAAAGTCATTGAATAACTGGTGTAATGCTGACCAGAGACATTCTCGTCAAGGACCGTCGCCTCACTGTGTTTACAGGAGCAGGCTGCGTTTGTCTGTAATGAAACACAAAACAATAAAACTGTGAAATAAAGCAGAGAGCAATAGAGTTCAATGTTTTATTCATCACATGCTCTGTGATAATACAGTACAGAGTCAGCGGTTTGCATTTCGCACTGCACTCAAATATTTTATGACAACAGTCTATACGCATATAGCATAACATATTTAAAAGATTATAGCATTTGATTTGCTGCTGACTGTAATTAGTCCTGATTAAAAATAAATTACTTAATGATCCTAAAGTAAATAAAGAAAAGCTATTTTAAATTGTTATAATATTTCAAGTATTTTTACTGTAATTTTACATTACGAAAATAGGGTGCATTTTACCCAAATTATCAATATTTAAGTAATCTATGATGTTGCAATGGGGAATTATTATAAAGTTTTATATTTATTTTACAAAGTAGTATTTGATTTATCGTCTATAATTTAATTTGATGAAATTTAAATTAGGTGCATGAGTATTTTAGTTATTATTTTTGCCGTTTACAGATAGCTACGCTTTCTTTCAACTAAATACATTAACTTAAGAAGCAAAATGACATTGCAAGTCAGCATTATTATGATGCAAAAATATTAATACAAATATTTTATTTAATAAAATGTTTTATTATTTATCAAATAAAATATATTAATATTTATATAAATATAGTTGTTTGATTTACTGGATGAAATTAAATTAAATTAAATTAAATAGTAATGATCCAAAAAGGTTTCTTTTTTTTGCCATGAAATATGAGCCGGCCACTCATTCCTTGAAGAGTTATGAGTTTTTTTATCACTCTATGGCCCACGAGAAGCTCTGAGCAGTAAAGCATTAATGGCCTCGTTCAGTCAGGCTCACCCCTTGTCAGCAGGAACAGAGGGACGAGAGAGGTTTGGAAAACGAGGAAAAGAAAGAGAAAGTATGGACCTCTGGGAGCCCTCAGAGTTTGGGCCATCAGACAGCTCTCTGGAGACAGTAAACGGAGAGCGGTGAAGGAGGAGACACACAACTACAGACGCACTGATGATGCAGCCAAGGATTTTAATCAGCCAATTACTGATCAAACATAATCAGCTATTTTTTGTTTGTTTTTACATACTTTTTAAGCGAAGATCCATTAAGCTGATCAAAAATAACATGTATTTAAAATAAATGTTCATCTTTGCAGCTTTCTATTCATTAAAAAAAATATGTTTCCACAAAACTATGAAGTGAAATAAATAAAATGTTCTTAAAATATTCTAATGATTTCTGAAGAATCATGTGACACTGAAAATTCAGGTTTGATCACAGAAATAAATCATATAATAAAACATATTCATATAGAAAACAGTTTTTTTAAGTTGTAAAAATGTTTTATGTTTTTTACTGTATTTTTGATCAAACAAATGCAGCTTTGGTGAGGAGACAAAAACATTAAATAATCTTACAAATCCCAAATTTCCGTTAGAATCATTGGCTAAATTATGAAAGGTTTTCTGTTTATTGCGCATATAATGTATTCCCGTTACACACCCAACCACCAGATCCAATCCAGTAATGACTGAATGTTTAGTCACAGCATTAAAAATAGTGTTTTAGAGGAAATGAAAAACAATGGCCAGCATCTGTAAGAGGCTATAGATTTGTTCAAATTGTATTGGCCAAAATGAATGCATCTCTAACAAAAACACACACAAACTTACAGACTGCTGTTGTTGATTTTGTAAAACTTGTGCCGCGCCAGCCACATTCTGCACACGTATTTGGACGTCTCCATGTCCTCCTGAAACAGAGCCAGAACATTTTTACAGAATCAAATCAGGCCAGAACACTGACGGGTGTGTTTCAGGGCCAGCTGTAAAAAATCTATGCACTATTATGAATGGACACAGACAGAGGCTTATGTGATAGCATAACTCTAGGTTAACTTAAATCTTTTGGCTATTTTAGGAAAAGAAAAGCATTTGAAGTATCTGACTTACGGTCTGGTACTGGATTGTGTCTTCTTTGTTGGCGAGCTCCAGGGCAAAGAAAGACTTATTATGAGTCATATTATTTATATCATTCCACCTGCAGAAACAATGAAGAGCTGGGGGTCAAAACACAACTAAAAACACGATACACTGGATGATAAACATCCTTTTGGAGAGGAGGGCAAGTCTTTTGACAATATTTATATCGATTATTCTTGCTCTGAGGATGGGTGAATTTTTGTTCAACACTAAATTTTAACAAATAAAGTACAGAAATAAATCTAGTTAGAATAATCAGTGCATGTTGTACACTTTGTTTCACTATATTAACACAAGAATAATCACTTAAATGCTGCAATATAAAACATTGTGATTAGGAGTAATATTACCTGTATTTTTTTTATTTATTAAAACACTATAATATGCCATGCAGAGACTTCCTAAAACACTGCTGACTGAAGCACATGCCTTTAGGAAACCCATTAGGATTGCTAAACATCATCATATCCCACCAGCCTTAATGAACGAATGCAAAAAAAGCACACATACCGAAATGTGACAGGTGCTTTCCCATTTTTGTGCTTGACAAAAATCCCATCCAGACAGGAGCCGATGATCACATCTGTGCTCTGAGCATCCTGTTTACACACGAGGAGGAAAATCTTAAAATATAGCAAAGTGAAATAATTACTCATTTAAAAGGCTAAAGTAATAAATAATTCAGTAATGGATCATCTGCAGTGAATGGGTCCCACCAGAATGAGAATCCAAACTACTTCAAACCTTCGTTTCTGCCCAAAATCGTTGATAATCCATCCAGATGTTCACTGATGGACCAGATATTGTGATGTTTTTATCAGCTGTTTGGACTCTCATTTTGACGGCACCCATTCACTGCAGAGCATCTATTGATGAGACACTGATGCAATGCCAATTTTTCAAATCTGGTGAAGAAGCAAACTCATCTTAAGGCTCGTACACACCAGGATGAATGTTGTGTGTGCATATCACCAACATTTAACGCCTTGTGACTAAAAGGGCACCAATGTGAGTGTGCACACCGAAGCATAAAACACAAAGTGTAAAAGAATCATTAAAATTTTTTTTAAATGCCTGTCTTTTTTTTTTGGGGGGGGGGTTGACGTGCAGTGTTAAAAATCGGCTGACCAATGAGATTGTGGCTTTTGTTCACGTGACTGGAGCCACGTGACAAAACAGTCTTGCAGAGCACATGGAGGTAAGCAGAGGAAGATGATGCACCGAGGCAAGATGAACGTGTTAAGGCTGATCTCATTGGTTTCTGAAAATAAAGAGCTGAAGCTGCTGCTTGAAATTTCACAAAGAACAGCTTTTCTTTGCTGCTTTACCTTCGCTTGGACACTCTCCTCACCGTACCCCTCCATCTTCTCCACCTCCTGCATGTAGAGTAACTCCGCCTCTGGCGCAGACAGACCTCTGGGAAACACAAACACACACATCTCTGACTTGAGACACTGCAGCACAAAGGTCACATTCAACGATGCACTTGTCATTATCAGACTCATCAGTGCTGATTCTTCCTCATGCTTATCGTGCATTACTCAGACAAACAACGTCAGAGCATTGCAATGCATATGTTTATTTCTTCAAAGACACTAAAAAGTGAACGAAGAACTATTATAACACATTTTTAACTATTATTACAAGTATAGATTGTTTTTTAATTCACTGCAAGTAAAAGGTCAACTCGAATATGGAAATAACTTTCAATGTGCTTTCTGTTCACACTGCAAATGATGTTCTAATTTTTCAGTAAAAATGTCTAAAGTTTCTCCAAGAAAACTCAGACACAGGAAAATGACCAGATGCTAAGTCTTGTTTTCTGAGAAACTGATCAAATTGAAGTGAGTTAATGATTAAAACAACAACAACTATCTGCCAGTGTGTAGAAAAATAAACGTAATTCAATAGAAACACCGACAGACATTTGCTCTTGCTTTATGCATAATCTCATTTAATTCTTCTCAGTTTTTCAGAAAACAAGAGGCTGTTTAGATATTTGTATTGGAAATTAAAGATATAAATACTGAGTAAATATTCATTTTTGCAGTGCATGCCAATATTAATGCCACGGCTAAGAATATAGACTTTTTACTCTGATTTAAGACCTTTACTTGTGGTAGGAGCAAAATAAGACTTTAAAAGAGACACAGAAACACAGATAAATATATTTTTAAAATCAGCCATTCAAATCTAAGTGCATTTTGTTACTAAAGTTGAAAATAGAGCTGAAACGAACCCTTCTTTCATGAAGCGTAATATAAAAACATGCTCTTTTAGAAACATAAAGGCCAAATAAAACACTGCCATTTAGATACTGTAGATTTAAGATCAGCAACAAAACGTGGCAAATATTCCAAATAGATATCCCAGGCTTAACGTGTGCCGAGCACATGTAAACCTCATCTGAAAGGCTTTCTTAAACAGAACTTCTGCCAAGAGCATTTATTGTTGCCTTGAGCCCAAAGCTGAAAGTCTGGTCGTAATTCAGGGCAGGGGTTTGACAGCTGCCTTAGAAATCCTCTAACAGGAACCATCTGAACACATCTGATAATCATGAAGCCTCCTCACTGAACCTAAACAGCAGCTAACAGTCTCTTTTCCAAATGGGACAACTAGCACATTGCAGGAATGACTGCAGCCTCTCACCGGTAGTTCTGATAGAGCATGGTGACTTTCTGAGTGGCCTCTTCCACAACCCTCTCGTCCTGTATCCATGGCTGAGAAAAACAGAGAAAGAGAGATAAAATAACAGACTTTTGAAAAATCCTGCAGTCTTTAATCCTGGAATAGACGGTAAAATGTTCAATGATTATGTACCATTGGAAAAAGCACAATTTTTTGAAGGAATTCCTGGGAGTCATATCGATTGAAGTCTCCAAGGTCAGCTGAAACCAATAAAACAAACATTTGTTTAGTGTTAGATTTAAAAAAAAAAAAAAAAAAGTGTCATAATGACTAGATGTATTACACATACATGCCTTTGCATGACAGTTAACTTTAAAAACACCAAATGTTTATTATATATATATATATATATATATATATTTGCATTTCATTTCACAAATTATTTCATGTATTTATATTTTACAAATAGTTTGTTTATTTTTAACTATTATACACTTATTGTATTTTACAAGTTATTATTTACTATATTTTATTCATATACAATATTACTACTTTTTAATAATTTATCTTTTTTTTCCCTTTTTGCTAATTATTTGTTTTTTATTTTATTTTGCTAATTATTTACTTAAATTATTATTTATTTTATACTTATTTTACAATTGATTATTTTGTTTTTCAAATTATTTGTTTTTATTTTGGAAAATATTTAAATTATTATTTCTTTTATACCTATTTTACTAATGATTATTTATTTATTTAATTTTTTTTTCTTTTGTTTTTACAAATTCTCATTCTGAATGAAGTGGCATTGTTTTTATGAATCTGATGTTGGGTTTAAAATGTAAAATGTGAGATGACACTCCTGCTAAATCATCTACAACATTTATAGAAATCGCACATCTAAATTTAGACAAGCTGAGAGACGTTTTGTTATGGAAGGAATCGATTTAGCCTTTGTAACTGTAGTAGCTCAACATTAACAGCATGTCTAATCATCCCGTTAGAAATGTTCACAGTTATGCCGACAATCCGAAACATTACCATAGCGTGAAGCCTCCTTACACAGCAGTGCCGGTACACAAAAATAACTCCCGCTGAACGTCCGGCCTCATCGAAACGACACAAACCACGAGGAGACAAAAGATCTTTTGACAGCGCAAATACGGGAAACATTTTTTTGATCTGGCTGTGACGTCAGTTCCTCTGCTATGCTAACAGCGGTCCAGGAACTGGTGCTGCCAGATATATCTTTGCCAGCAGTGTACGAGATTCTCCAGCCTGGCAGCACAGCTTGATAAATGATGCTCTGATTTTCTAGACTTGCAGCCCGTAGAAATATAAAACCGTACCTTCATGATGGAGTACTGAACCCGTGAACCAGACACTGGCTGAACGTTATCTTAAGAATGTCAAAGCAAATGTTCTCTTGCAACATCAACTTATAACTGCGTCTCAAAACACCTTTCACATAAAGCTAGAGATTTGAGAGCAGAGGGGAAGAATGTCATTGAATGACAACCTGAATATGACTTCGAAACACTTTGATTCATTTGATTAAACTTCGATTCACAAGTTGTAATGCAACTACTTCTACTTAATTCAATGATTTAGTCGGTATCGATTAATAATAAATAGATTCATTGGATTCGTCAGTTGGTAGGTTTCAGTATAAGTAAAGTGATATGTTTAGAAATTTTTAAAAATAGAATTTAAAAATAGATTTTTTTTTTTTTTTTTTTTTAAATAAACATTTAAACAGTGGCTGATATAAAAACACACTTTAATTTACTCAAATATAAAATATTGAAGAATGGGTAAATTAAGAAATTATTTACATACAATATTATTTAATTTATATTATACACAATATTATTCTAATTGCACAGGCAGTTTTTATACACATTTAAAAAAAAAAAAAGATTTGCTTTCATGGCAGATTCATTTAAACAAACATACAGAG
Source organism: Enteromius mattozi (assembly GCA_032359235.1). Lineage (NCBI taxonomy): Eukaryota > Metazoa > Chordata > Actinopteri > Cypriniformes > Cyprinidae > Enteromius > Enteromius mattozi. Next base: position 307,638 of record JAUMHE010000023.1, read on the forward strand.
ATATTAAATAACAGTAAAAGAATATATATTTATATATAAATATACATAAACTTGTTTATTTTTTATTTTATTGTTTAACTTTTATTGATGTTTTTCCATAGATGAAAAACTCATTGCAATTTAGCATGAACTAAAATAAATATTTGTAGATTTTTTTTAAATTAGTGTTGTCAAACGATTAATCTCATCCAAAATAAAGGTTTGTTTACGTAATAAGTGTGTGTACTGTGCATATTTATTATGTATATATTTGTATTAAAATAAATTTAATTACATATAAAGATTTAATATATAAACATCAAATATTCTTAAATATATACACGCACGTGTATATATATTATTATATATACAATATATTTATATAATAAATATACACAGTACACACACATATATAAACTTATTTTGGATGCAATTAAAATTGTGATTAATCATTTGACAGTACTAATTAAAATAGAGTCAAGAAATGAATATTTTCAATCCAGTTAATTTTTATGTTTTTTATTAATTAATATATATATATTTATTTATTTATTTTTTGGGCTGAACTATCCCTTTAATGTCCAATGGAATGGAACCAACTGAAGAGAGTACTAATATTACAAAGACAAAGGATTAACGATAACTAAATGAAAACAAGGGCAGTGCAGCATTAGCATATACCTGAAATGTCAAACATAATATTCAAAAAATACCTTGCACAGCTAAGCTGGCCAAATGAATGGCTTGCTCAATGGAGCATGGGATCTTCCCCTCCAGAACGTCTTTCTTCAGCTGGAGATAATACTGATATCTGTGGGGAAAACAGGAAGTGAGTAAAGGTGTTCGTATAGCACTGCTGTGATTATTTTAAACATATTCTCGGCCTTCACCTGGTTATCTCTTGTTGTAACTGGGTAACAGACGACACGTAGAACACCACCCCAAAGTAAACGGTTGGCTCCAGCCCGTACTTGTCAAGCTGTTTCTTCAGCGGCTTCTCCAAATCAATCCATCTCTGCTGGTTTTGTTTGTTGTAGTACCAGAGGCTGAAATACGTTATCTGGGGAATGAACAGAATTTCACTGATTGCACTTTCACTCGTGAGAAACAACAGGCCGGGAGACCGGACGTTCATGTGTTTAACTTCAAATCAGTTTTTCTGGAAGTGAGGACTGGGCATATTCTCAATGTTTTGACTACGACGACTCTTTGGCTAAAGATCTGCAGCTCAACACCAAAGATATTGTGAGAGGTGTGAAATCCTTAACTAATGTCTTTAGATAATTACACCTGCTATTTTTATGAGCTCGGTCTAATTGAGATACTACATGCATGGAATATTTAGAGGTTTCATGTCATGACACATAGATGGTTATTGATCCTAAAAATGGTGATTAAAACAAGTGAAAGATTTTATACATTATGCATTACTTTATACATTCATATACTAAAATATAAAATACATATACAGTTTGTATGATACATGTGAGCTCTAAACTGCATGCGTAGAATATTTGTACTTCTAAAAATGTATATTATAGAGCAGGGCTATCTGCAAAAAAACAGCCATATAGTAAATAAAACAGGTGAAAACCTCAAAAAATGAATTCACAATAGTACATGCTGATTAACTCTACTAGTTAGCTTCACTAGTACACACTACACAATTGAGGCACAATATCTAAAACTATTTTATAGATTTTTTTTCTAAATTATTTCATATAATTATTACACATGCTGTTTTTATGACTCATAAGTCAGATTACATGCATTTATTTTTGTCCTTTACCATACAAAATATGCACTCAAATGTATTTAACCTACATTCTTTATGCTAAAAATAGTGTTTTTCCAATTTACAAGCTGACTACTATGTTAAACATAAGTTAAGCTACTAAGAAAAATCTAAAAACTTCACATTCATGCTATACATCATCTAAAACTATTTTAATCCACATTTTTCGAATTCCTTTATACAATTAGATGTCACAAACTATTTGCGTTAAATATTTGTACATTAAAAACCCATATCAAAATGCAAGACTAAATGATAACTGAAATGGGCAGCTAAATATACTGTGCATCTTATACATTAATAAAGATTTAACCAATAATCCTGATGCTAAACAAGATATAATACTCCTCAACATCATCTAAAACTACTTTAATCTACATTTTTCAAATACCTTTTTTATACACCGACTGTGCAAGTAATTTTAATGACTCATTAAGCCACTAACTACATGCATGAGATATTTGTAATTCTAAAAACACAAAATAAAAGCACCGGACTGTAATTAAATCTGCAAAAACAGCATTAGAATGGGGATTGCTTATCTTATGCATTAATATAAATTTAACCTAAAATCCTAAAGCTGTACTGGAGATGATATTTGCCAATTTTGTAGACTATAAAACTGTTTTTAATTACCGATACTGTTATTTTGATTGAACATCAACCCGTATTGTAAGCATGCACAAATAGTACTTTACTAAAAGCCTTATTTGGTCAGTAAAGAAAGTAAGACTCACACAACATGTCTGAAAAGACACTGCGATTTATAACTAGATATGGGTGGCATACTAACACGATAATCTGATTCAGACTTCTCAAGAGCAGCTGACTGCATGCAAATGAAGCACACAGAGTCCAGGCCGAATTCTTGGCACACATGCATTTAGGGTGTTTGACAGCATTTTGGTAGCGGTCCTAGAATAGCCGAGACTCCAGACGGCACCAGCGAGCTAAAATAAACACACGCCCATGCTGCGTTAAGGTGATTTCCACCAGATTAAACCCAAAACGACGGCAATCCTACCTCCCGTAACTCGAGTCTCTGCGCGACAGCCTCCAGACACTCTTGCCCCGTGCTTTCCACCGAAAGCGTGAACTCCACATATTCGCCGTTTAGCAGCTGTATGCGGGTCACCAGGCAACTTTTGCTGGACACAGTGTATCTTCTGGTTCTCTTGAGCTTTAATCCGAACGGAAGGGGCATGTTGCACCGGTGCTGCGACCCTCCTCGAGCAGAATGATTGGATTCAGCTTTTCTCTGCGCTTAATCCATGGAGGGGTGCCGGATTAAACAGGGCTCCACAAGACAAACACATGAGTCCCTGGATAAAGACAAACCACAGCAAAACAGATTAGCAACGATGACATTCACAGATACAAACGGTCATATCAGTATTTATCTACTCTTACTGATATAATCGCTAATTGCCGTGTCACAGATAACAAGCAAATAACTATCCAAATTAACCATGAAATAATGCATAATTTGGACAGCAAAATAAAGATATTATCAAATTTTACAATTTAACTGAAGTGTTAGTTCCATATAAAATGCACTTATTAATTGTGTGATTATAAGGAGGTTTTTAAACTGAAAAAATAAATTAAAAAAAATATTTTATATATTAAAATAATGCATAAATATATTATAAAAATATATTAAAATTATAATTAAGATTAAAATAAATAAATACTACATACAAAGTGAACAAACACAAATGTAACTTTATTTAAAAAATAAATATATTTCAAATAATACTTTACATTGCCACAGCAAAGCAATATAAATTAGGCTTTTATATATAATGGATGCTTATTTAATATGAATAAATGTGTGATTGTAGCACAGTTTTTGCTATTTTTGTGTGATAAACAACTTAGTTCACCGCTCAATATCCAATTCTTGAAGCAAAACCAGTTAAGAACTACTACAGATGTGATGCGTTTACTAAAATCTATTTTAGAAGCAAGTCATGAATGAAATTAACCCAGACAACACATACACAAGCTGTCAGACAGTAAAAAACTCATTCACAATTATTAATCAATCACAGTAGTATAATGAGACCAAACTAATGTCAAATTATTAGCAGCATGTTATATTATATATATATATATATATATATATATCGAGCACTGTGCAAATATACAATTATTTCTTATATTATTATGGTATTTTTTATTACATATTTATATCCACTATGACTATAATAGACTCCAAACAAATAGGACTAAACAACAAAAACAAAACAATAACAGAAGAACCGTGATTTAGGCTTAAGGCCCTCAAATCTGTAAAAATAAGCATTTTATTATAGAAAAGCACATCGAAGTACTTCATTCGGCTGCCGTTGTTTCATATCCATCCGTTTTTCTGCTTTTACGAAATATAAACAAACAGCAAAAATGTCTGACTTAACTTTTGGAGCAACAAGTGACCACAAAACCGCACGCATCCAGATGGGACTGGATACACTTCATTAAACACAACGACTAAGTCTTCAAACCCATAGTTACACGTCTAAATAGGTGAGATTTATTAAGATGACTGAGTTTTAGCTTTATTTCGCGTTTATGAGCGCGCGTTGGCTAACATTGCTAACACTTTGGAGTAAAACTCTGGAAAAGAATGGTTTCAGAAGCTCTCCGCCGCTTACCTGCTGGATTATCTGATTTATTATATCCTTGATTTATAGCATGAATAGGTTTTTGGAGTAGGAATTACGGTTTGTGATAATAATCCGATATTTGCTGGAGTTTGTTTTTTCGGGATTGACGCATGTTTGAGGTTCCTCGGGTCACACTCCTGCTGCTGCGTCACATCCGCTCGGAATACCAGAGGAAAGGTGACCGGGAACATATTAATCCGCGGCACTATTTTCTCTCACACCCATAAAGTCTTAACGCTTTTTTTTCCGGTTTCATAACTACCACAAGAACTGCTTTTGGTGGAGAACGCGCGGAAAGTAATGTTTGATTTTTTGGACTAAAATAACAAAGTTAAATCTGACCGAAATATGAGATAAGGTTAATAAATTGAACAATTGTGCTGCGCCGCGATACATTACGTCAGACGCGTGGAATGCGTGGAATGAGAGCAGCTGCTGTAAAGCCATGTGAATAACCTGCACATTATTTACCACAGTAAAACTCTGTGCTTTCTGTAAGGAGTGTTTGTCATGATAAGCAAGACTTTATCAGCTCTTGAGGATTTGAGGGTGTGCAATAAAACACTATGTTGTGCTGTGCCTGGTTACCTGTTAAACTCTTTAGTAGGTATTTAAGTTTAATGGTTTTTGCATGGTTAATTTTTGCTGATATGATTCATACTCAAGGACTGATTAAGGTGTACAACAGACATAAACCAAACGTGATTGCAATAGCATTTAATTACCTATATGCAGTTTTATAAATAGCAAACAAGTAGTCATTTAAAAAATATAAAAATACATATAGCACAGTTAAAGTAAAAAGTGTTTCATTTCTCAGTAGTTCAAAAGCAAACACTCAGTGGACAATTCAATCAACATGTGCTAAAAGAAAACGGTAAATGCCATTGTATATTTCAGTGTTCAAAATAAGCCACTCGTGGTTACCTTTACAGACAGCTTTCTTTCTGATCACTAAACCAATCTACCTGAATACTGCCATTTTTAATAATAATAAAAAGATAAAACAAAACAAATGACAGTATTTGAAACAGACACATGGTTTGATGAATTATGAATTCCTTAATTGTGTGTGTGTGTGTGTAGCCAAAAAAGGTGTCTTTCAAACATTCTTCCAGTTTAAATCAGTTCCATCAGTGAATATGGATACTGTACTTGCACATGTTATGTAAAAGTAAACCAATTAAAAGTAGTAAAACTAAGTCACAAACTAATGTAAACTGTTTTGTATTTCAAAAAAATGACACGGCATGTCTTGTGAATCCTAACCAGACTACATAAACAATAAATGCCCAAATTAGGAGCAGAAAAGATAATAAAAGTACTGAATACTGCACAAAAGATGCTGAAAATACTGTAGAACGGTCACTTCAAGGAACACACACGACTTTTCCTTAAAAAAGTAATATAACATTAAAAAGTAAGTCAAAAAGCAGTGTGCTTTTGAGTTAAAACTCATCATCACTGATGTCTCCTCTCGTCTGCTCCTGTTCAGACGCTAGCTGTTGAGCTTCTGACACACTTAAAGACTCCGCCATGATTTTCCCAAGTTCATCAACCTGTTGTGAGACCTCATTGTCGTCTTCAGTGTTCCTGGGATTGAGATGCTCGATCTCGCTGCCTTCATTACAGGCCTCTATTCCGGCTCCACTGTGGTTCACAGCAGGAGTGATGTCCTGGCTCTGGACTCGGCCCTCGTTAAACACTTTATGAAGCAGATCATCAACATCATCTGAGGGCAGTGTGGGACAGATGACGGGACTGTGTGACGTGACGCCGGCAGCAGGGGGACTTCGCAGATCCTCCTGCAGATTGTCTAGAAGCTGCCGCATTTTGTTCTGTTGGGAATATTAGGGAGATATTTTGAAGAAAGTTGTTTTTTTCTTACTATGGAAGTCGATGGTGAAAATATGGCATTCGGTTGCTTCAAGCATCATTCAATGTAAATGATGTTGATCGTAATTATTAACCACAATTACAATTTCAAGGAAATGATCGACAATTAATCATAATCGTGCAGCCCTTCTGTGAGTGAACAAGAAAGGAAGTGATGCCAAGGAGTTTTAATATGGAGTGATAAGTCACACGTTCAAAAAAGAAGCTTGGAACTGAGTGCCATATAATAAACTGTTATGATTTGTCTGATGCTTGCACAAATGTTTATTTATTATAAGTAAAACTGTAAAATTGTGAAATTTTATTACAATTTCAAATCACTGTTTTCTATGTGAATATACTGTAAAAACTAATTTAATTCTGTGTTCAAAGCTTCATTTTCAGCATCAATACTCCAGTCTTCAGTGTCTCATGATCCTTCAGAAATCATTCTCATATGCTCAAGAAACATTTCTGATTATTATCAATGCTGATATTACAATATTTTTGTGGAAATGGTGATGCATTTTATTTTTCAGGATTCTTTGTTGAATAAAAAGTTCAAAAGAACACCATTTATTTCAAATGGACATTATAAATGTCTTTATTAGCACTTTTGATCAATTTAATGCATCCCAGCTCAAGAAAAAAATATTTCCTTCAAAACCAAAACAAATAAATACAATACCCTAAAATAGGGTATTTTAAAAACAACAGCTAAATCCAGTACATGAGAACAAATCTAATATTGAGTGTGAGCACATATATCCCATGTTATTGCAATAATAAAATAAGGTAGTGAAGAACTGTTTGTTTTTTCTCAAATCAATTTGTATAGCATCAGATTAATGAAAAGAATGAATCCAATATCCTCACCTCATTTAATCGATGTCTGTTCATATCGATGTGACGTTCAAACACTCTCTTCAGTACCCTGAACAGATCGATACGTCATTAGATAAGTCAAATGAACCAAAAGTGAAACAAATGTCTTGCAATTTCTCTTCCTACAAAATAAAAGTTCTCACACACCTGTCAGAGTAAAGGCCTTGCATTAAGATCTCATTCGTCACATCTGTAATGAACTCCAGGTACATTAATTCTTCTTCCCTGGAGAAAAATACAAGCTCAGAAAGTCTACAGAATGACACATGAATGAACTGAACACAAATGACTGCATGCGTGATTATATTCATATATCATGTCAAGTACATCACTTCTAATAGTCTCTGCTTTGTTCAGAATATCAGTGGTTTAATTGTCACATTAGTGCAATGCTTGATGTATTTCAGGGGTCTGCTGCAGGACACTCACTCTGCTGAAACCTTTCTCATTATGGGAGACCTCATGCCTTCTGGGGAAATCCTGAAACAAAAGAAAAGAGGCTTCTTTTACTTTTTTAGGACGTCAACTCCAACTCCCTATCCATTAGGCCACGACTGCCCCAATATAAAATATATGGCAATATAAAAATCATTTTATAGAATGTGCATTTATAGAATCATTAAGTATCATGCTTTGTATGACTACTATAATACTATAAGACATTTGTGCAATTCACAGAAATCTGTCAGACTTCATTTACCTGGAGGATGAGAGAAGGAAATCACTGTCCCTAAACCTGCTTGTCTTGCCGTGGTGTCTAAATGAATTTGTTTCTTCATCCGACCACTCGTGATCAAGAGTAAATGGCTGCAAAACGATTAAAAGAAAAGATTAAAACAAGATTGTGTATTGATATTTGAGCTTCTCCTAGATTCCAGCTCTGCTCAATCTGGACATTCATCAACCAACTTCAACCACCAGCAACCAACCAATTGATCCACTTTAACACATGCATTATAAAATAAACAAATGCATAAATAAGTAAATGACGCACAAATTAATGCATAAATAATAGGCATTTTGCATTGGTTTATGCATTAAGTAATGCATCAGGATATCCAGAAAAAAAATATTAATGCATAAATAAATAATGCATAAATCAATCAAACGAACAAACAAAAACAACAAAGAACTGAATGAACTAATCAATTAATCAATCATAAAATAAACAAATCAACAGATAAATAAATACTTAAATGCATAAATAAATAATGCATAACTTGAGCCATACATGTATACATAAATGCACAGATAGATAGATGACGTCATAATACATTGCAGAATGTCTCTCAAAGGTCCTTCAGACTTGCCTGGGATGACTCAAGCTGTGGAGAAAAGCCTCGTTTGGACCGTGTACTGCAGAAAAACAAAAAAAAAACACCCCATTATAATATCAGGTCTCCACAATACCATTTAAAAAAACATAATATAATAGCTCTTTCAGCGCCACTGGTTATACCTCCCGTGGTACGTCTCCTGTCGGGTGATTTTAAAGGAGGATTTCTCCCCCTCAGCCTTCCTCCGAGGAGGTGTGTAATAGCGGTACTGTAAGAGCGTGGACTTGTGGTCTGATTTGAGCGTTCTCGGGGTGAAGGGTTTCTCCTGAGTGAAGCGATGAGCGTGTTTCAGCAGCACGTCTCCGCTGTAGGTCTTCTGTGTGGGATCCTGAAAGCTTCTGTATGCTCTCTGACTGGCAGATGTGGCACAGGACGGATCCGCCGGATCCCAGTGAGGGTTTGGGCTTCGGTAAGTCAGCTCTGAGGCGGATGGGAAATGGTTCGCAGGGGACGGGTATACGATTTGTTTGGAGTGGAAGGAGGTGCTGATTCTGGGCGAGGACATCAGAGATTGGTCCAGGTAATGATAGGCACTGTCGTCACCCTGAACAGAGGGTCTGCTCTGGAAACAAAGACAGAACTTCAGTTCTCAACACAATTTCTGACATAATGAAGGACAAGATGCTATCTTACATTCTTAGAAATATAGGAAGTCCTTGAGTTCATCCTAGCGCTCCTCTGGGAAGTGGATCTTCCTGATTGACTTAATTGTTCACGGCGCTTTTGATCAACATCTACAAAAATATTTTTCAAAAATCATCAAGAAAATGTTTCATTTGTGGATTAGCACAGCATATTTAGCTAAATAAATTGTCAAATATATTTTATTCGATATATTGCATTTACATAAAGATTTGACATTTACACATGAATATATACATTATATTATTTACTATTTTATTTATTTATTATTTACATTATTTATATATAAATAATAGACGTGGCTAAATATATTTTATAATGCATTTATATTATATATCATATAAAATATGTATTTGTATTTATTACATAAACATATAAACTGGCATTATTACATGAGATATATAATATAATTTAATATAATTCAAACTGCTACATTATTTAGCATTAAGTGGATTTGTAATATGGCATGTTTACTTACATTTGACATTGCTATGCATGCTTTTAGGCACTGAACAGTCCACAACAGCTAAAAGAAAACAAAAGAAGTGGTTAAGTATATAAAAAAGGACAACTAAAGGAAATGCAACAAAAAGCCAGTGCTATGATGATGACGATGTAAAAACTATAAGCTTGGCATCCTTGCAACATTACCTTTGGCTGAATACAGTTTTCTGTAATGTGACAACATGTGGTCTTTAATCATGTACTGATTCATCAGTTTGCCAGATGAGCCAAGACAGTAATCTGCAAGAAGAATATTAGAGCCATTACAGACTATAATAATCCATGGAGAAAAATGAATGCATCAATATTAATAAATAATCAAATACACTAACATCCAAAACAACTAATTAAATGGCATCATATGGCATTGCTTTGCTTTTACCATGGTACATATATATATATATATATAAAATTATATTAACATGATATCACGTCCAAATTTGTGACATCACAAGAGTACCACGCCTTAAAACCATGGTAATACCATGGTACTTTTTGTTTAGTGTTGTAAAGGAAAGGTGTCTCTTAAATGCACATGCCATGTAAATAAATACGGATTAAATACATTGTATTCGTCTGTGTTTGATCAGAATATTATAATTTGGAGAATATAATTTAACGTTACCTGGTTTAGTGTCCATGATGACAAACTCTGGCAAGAACCTCATGCTCAAAATACTCGTGTTTCACCGGAAATCATCGTGTTCCCCGTTCATACGAACGTCTGAGGTAATGCAGTCGCTTTAATAATACTTGATAAATAAATATATTTTATAGCATATTCACAGTTATCATCTTTCACAGATGTTTTGCGAGCCGACAGCTACCTGTCCTCGCTACCGTGAAGCTTCACCGTCGCCATGTTGGTTGCTATGCGTGCGTCTGACGTCACGAAGTCGTAATCACGCACGTGTCCCCAACTTCAACTCGGCACAAAATAAAACGAGATAAAATAAAATAAGTGAAAACCTTTTGTATTATTAATGCCCAATTCTGTTTATCTCTCTCGAAGTTCCGCGAAGTTCAGTCATTTAAAACAGTATAGGTCGGATTTTTGACCTTATTGTACCCTAAAATCTTTAAAGGTGTATCGGAGTAAACGGGTTTACCAAGACACGAGTCCATTTGAGACTGAATATTTCATATACAGAAATGCACATGTGGTTATTATGATGTCATGCCATTACTAATAGATGTGGCGTCTTAAGGAGGTGCAGTACAGTTTCATCCATATTTCATGAGGAATCTTCGGGGGCTTCCTGCTCAATGCATACAGAAGACATCAGCAAATGATGATGAAGAACTATATCCTTCCTGTAAATGTGTGATTTCACAACAATAAGCATTAGGCAGCATAATTGGCATTTCACATTGATTAAATAAGTCATATCAAATCACATTTGTAGTACAGGAATGATATCATTACACAGAATACACATGATATTTTGTTAGCAAATTCTATATTTCACAATATACTGTGTTAAATATTACATAATAACATTATTCTCATATTAAAAAGATAAATATACAGTATCACAGTAAGAGTGAGGTAAATTTATATATTGTTTATTATTATTATTATTATTAATAATAATAATTAATATACCCTGTTATGGTTACCGAATAAAATATTCTGTGAGTGTTTATGGCTTGAACAGCTTTACAATGAGTCAGATATTATTTAGAATTTTATTTTATTTGAAATGCTAGTGCTAACTGAATTGTATTATTATTATTATTATATTTAATGTAATATTTACAACATGAAGAATATTGTAATATTTAAATTATAAATAAATATTAATAATATAAATTTATGGTATCATTAAATAGCGATATTATGATATTTAACATCATTTAACGTTACATATATAATAATGTCATATTTAAATAAAAAAATAAAAAATATAATTCATGTGATTATTAAATAAGTAAATGTGGTTATTATAATACTTAACAATTTGCAATATTAAATATTCTGTGTTGTTGTCCTACTTAAATAATTAATAATAATAATAATTTTGTTATTAGCTATTATTAATAAAAAAATAAATATAAGTCATATTATGATATATTAAATATAGCTATTTTTATAAATGTAACAATATGCAATATTAAATGTTAAATAATAAATAAATAAATGTTTATTTTTATATGTTAAATATTATATAATAATATTATTGGCATATTTAATTCAACACATGAATATTCTATAAGGGGTAAATAAATCCCCTCTTTATTTGATTTTTACATTACTATGAAGGTGTTTATGGTTTTTAATACAGCCCACATTAGAGATGAATAATTCATATCGGTGTGTAATCGTTGATTTGCTGCTGGTGAGTCAGTCCAGCCCTCCGCACCTGCTCTCCATGTGCACCGGCTCTGTGCCGCTTCTGCGCCGCATTCACGCCGGAAAACCGCGAAGATCAGTGAGTATCACTTCTATCTGTCCACCTCAACACGACACGATCATATCCGAGTTAATATAACGAGCACGAATGACTGAAGAGCGGTTTTAATGACTTAAAGCCCGTTGGGAATCACGGCACAAAGGATACGGCGCTGAAACAAAGGCGCGCGCGGAGACGCTCCCAGATCCTCCGTCTGATTCCCAGAGAAGTCACAACATGTTTCGCGCTTTATTTGCTTTCCTCAAAGTGATGGCAAGCTACTGAGAGAGATGCTGGGTGGTCTCACACTGACGGACGGTGTGGAGAGAGTAAGGCGTGCATCATCTCTCCTCCTCACCGCTGCGCTCGGGCTCTGAACACTGAGAGAGAAGCGACAATGTGAAGTGTTAGAGTCGCTCTGAACTGTGTACATGCTGTTAGGAATAGCTATATTTCGCTCTGGAAAGGCGTGATCATCATGAAATTCCCGTTAGAGAATCCGAGGAAACAGGTGAACTGGGACCCTGAGCAAGGTTAGTTGTGTCACTTGCTTATTTCACTCAAGTTCAGCTTATTTTACGCAGCATCTGCTGCACTTTTTAATGACAGAAATATATTTGCTATCATTGCTGGTATTTTTGTTGTTTTTAAATTTATTATATATCTGAAGTATATAATCTTCATACATCTTAAGTGCTTCTCCAAGGGAAAAAAGCAGTGTGGATATTACGTAATCAGTGATAATTAGCTTGTACTTCTCAGATACATCATTCTCTTTTGAATATATATATATATATATATATATATATATATATTATATACACAAAATATAAACAGACAAATATATATATAGTATAATTTGTCTGTTTATATCTCTGTATATATATATGTATTTGACCATTATATATTTAACATTGTTATTGGGTATTACATATTTTCATTGAACTGAACAGTTTTTATGGACACATTGATCAATGTTTGTATCTATCTTCTTCATTGGATATTGATCAGTGAGGGTTGGGCTGACAGGTTTTATATCTCTGAGGCGCCCTTGAGTCACTCAAAGTCAAAAATTACGGCTGTTCAAGTGCATGTATTGATTAGGCAACACAATACTGTAAAAACCAGCACACAATAAATATGCGTGTTCGATTGATTGAATTGGTGCATTTAATACATGTGGTCTTTCCTAAATCCCAAACATTTTCTCTTTCATTTTTACAAAGGGACTGTACTAAAGCATGCTGAGGGGGGGAGCCTGCATAAATTATAGGGTGGTTTGACCATGACATCATTGTGACTCACAGGCTCCGCCCACTGTCCCCCACAAAGCCAGCGCTGAATGTTTAATCGGGGAGACCGAACGCAGCTGCGTTGACCAGATGAATGACTCTCAGTAAGGGGCTGCATTGCTTTGTCCTCCTCCAGATATCATCTGTCTATTAGAAACACCCCGGATCTCACCTTGTGCTGCTTCGCCCCGTTCATGAGCGATAAGGCCAAGCCACAACACCTTAGAAAAAGAAATATATTATCCTCTGAGAGCATCTCTCTACAGTGGTAAAGTCATAACCTGGAGTGCTTCTCAGAATGCTCGCTTCTGCTTAACCAGACGATTAGATTAAAGCTCCTCGGGAGACTCGCAGAAGATCACTTCAGGATCTATAACTCATGTTACTAATGGACTGAATTATAACACCGTCTTCGTGCATGAACCTCAGCGCTCTGTGATTAGGAACTGTTATTAAAATGCATTGTGTAATTGTTTGGGTTTTTTCACTCAGAATTTGCAAGTAAATTTCACAAATCATTACACAGAAATGGAAAGTAACACATTAAATTAAATGTGAAATTTTAAACTAGAAAGACTGAAATAGTACACTATAAAAAATAAGTCTAATTTTAACTGTAAAATCTTGTAAAAACGATACGGAAAAAAACTGTTAATAGGTTAACAGTAAGTTCTTGTACTATATACAGAGAAAAACTGTTAAAAATCTAACCAGACATTTATTTTAAAAGGCTGTTAATTGTACAGTTTTTAGAAGTAAACAGAACAAATCAATGTATTATTTACAGTCAAAAGCTGTAAACTGATTTTCCCAGAATTCCCTGCATGACACTCCACATTTGAAAGTATTTTGCTTAATCATGTTTTTAATAAATTTTATTATCAGTTACTTACATTTGGGTCAGAGGTCAGCCCAAAGACACTGGTTATTAAAAAACAATGAAATATGTGAATGTTGACAGACCACACCTCTGCACTTCCTCCTGATTTCTCTCAACATGGCAACACAAGAGCTGCCAGTCAAAGTGACAGAGTAACTGGTGCTTCTTATTTGAAAATGTAATGCAAATATTTTCCTTTAAATTAAAAAGTAATGCATTACTATGAAAGCCTGTTTCTGCTACTGAATAAACAATTTAAAAAGTTAATTGCGACTCTTTATCTCACACATGTGACATTTTTCTCAAAATTACACGTTTACATCTTCACAATTTTTTGATGTAAACACACAATTCTGTCAAATAAACTCACAATTGCAGGTTATAAGGTCAGAATTGTGTGATATACAGTTGCCATATCTCGTAATTCTGACTTTATAACACGCAACTTCAAGTTTATATAACGCAATTCTGACTTTATAACTTGCGATTGTGAATTTATTTCCCAATTTTGAGAAAAAAGTCAGAATTGTAAGATAAAAAGTCGCAATAACGTTAAAAGGCTGGCGGTGGTGAAGTCCAGTTTTTATCATTTAAGGCGACTGGCAAGAGTGAAATCTTTTCTTCTAGGCAGCATTTTTTTCGTTTGGACTACTGTAACTCACTTTATGTGGGGGTTAGTCAGTCGTTACTCTCACGTCTGCAGATGGTCCTAAACGCCGCTGCGAGACTGGTAACAGGAACCCATAAAAGAGAGCATATAACCCCTGTGCTGGCGTCACTGCACTGGCTGCCTATGTCTTATAGAGTGGATTTTAAAATTCT